>CAUYON010074086.1:0-21399 GCA_963573935.1 Arctocebus calabarensis | reverse complement strand
GTGCTCACCTGTATATACGCTATGTAGACGCCCAGGGATGACTCAAGCTGTCACCCTGGATAGAGTGCTGTGGCATCACAGCTCACAGCAACCTCTAATTCCTGGGCTCAAGCGAGTCTCTTGCCTCTGCCTCCCAAGTAGCTGGGACTACAGGTGCCTGCCACAATGCCCGGCCATTTTTTGGTTGCAGCCGTCATTGTTGTTTGCAATGCCCCTTGAGCCACAGGCGCCGAGCCAGGGACGACTATTTTAAAAAACATAAAACACCTTCACAAATTTCCCCTGCATCCCTAGGAAGGGGGACCACCCCCTCAACACTGACAGGAGACTCTGAGAAGCAGTGTGACATTCCCAGCGGCACCCACACTGAGACCAGAGCCCAGGCCCTCCCTCCCTCTCAGACTCTGCTCTCTGCAGCAGGAGTAGAAAATGTGAGGAGACCTGAAGGCCGAGCCTGGCGGCTTGCTGGATTCCAGTACGTGCCCTGTGTATCAGAAGCCCCCCACCTCCTCACCCACGTCCCCGCACACGCGCTAAAGCAGCTGTCAGCGCAGTTACGTGCCCTCCAGGCCTCAACGGACATAAGCGTCCCTCATCCGCTCCGTATCATGAGCAACGTTGCCTTCATTTTCTCCTCTTCTTTCCTTTTCTCTCTTTCCTTTCCTATTTGTTTTTCCCCCACTGACAATTGCAATTTCTTAAAGCCTAATACACGCCTGAGGCTTTCAGTGGGTTATCTCCTTTCCTCCTCAACCAAACTTGTGACCTCAACCGCCCTGTTCCGCAGAGGAGACAGAAGAGCAAAGAACCATTCTCGAACGTGGTTAAAGATCAAATCAGAGAAGTGCCACCCTGGGCTCAAAGCCAGGGCTGTGTAACGCCAGACTCAGACTGATTGCACCCGGCATCTTCTTACCCAGCGCTCCTTCCAATGCGTTTCTCTTTTCCCTGCGCCAGGTTTTGCCCAGAACATCACTCACTTCCATTTTCTCAGAAGCAGCTAAAATGATACTCAGAGTCTCGTGCTCAGTGAGGAGGAAGCTAAGCTGAAGGCCCCTGTTGTGGACAAAGCAAGAGAAACACCTTCCAGGCTGCCCTTCCCCTTTCCTTCTCCAGCCTCTGAGGTTGTAGAGCTGGACTGATGGTGGCAGAGGTGACCTAGAAAGAGCAGTTGAGGCCTGGTGCCTAGTGATCTTGGTCAACAAATTGGGGACACCTTACTTGTAGGTTCACCAAGGAAACTACAAAGGAAAAGTGACCACAAAAACCCATGCTGTATAGACATGAATGTCACACTTGTCCCCTTGCCCTTCAAAAACCTTTGGCAGCTTTATGCCTACTATACACCCTCTTACCCCCTGCACCTGCGTCTATGCCTGCTTGTGTTTGCTCATCCAAACACGCACTCATTGAGCAAACCTTTCTTAAGCACCCACTGTGTGCTAAATATACGTTCAAAGTTCTTGAGCATCTGTTATGCACCAGTGCTGCAGATGTTACCAGTAAACAAGTAAGTGATAGTCAGAGATGAGGTGTATGTTGTGTATGTGTGTATGGGAGAAGATGAAGCTAGGGTAGAGGGGGAAGATGATAACTGGAATGAAGTTAATAAAACTAATTTCTAGGTCTGTTTCTGAATATGTGCTTTCTTTTGGATTTTTATTTGTTTGTTTTTTGAGACAAAAGTCTCACTCTGTTGCCTAGGCTAGAGTGTCATGGTATCAGCCCAGCCCACAGCAACCTCAACACCTGAGCTCACACACGTGCACACACACGCAATTTCCAAGAACCAAAAAAAAAGCTTTATTAGTCTTCAACTCTTAAGTCATCATGCAATTATTTAGATATGGAGATTTTAAATTTTTTCTGGGAAATAATAGAAATCAAAACATGTGTATATCTTTTTGTCCATCACATATTATTATTACTGCTATTTCTGAGCTTTTTTTATTGAGGGGGCAGTAGGTTTTGAGGTATTTTCTAGATTGTTTCACTTATTGAGTAATTCTTTTTTTTTTTTTTTTTTAGAGACAGAGTCTCAGTTTGTCACCCTCGGTAGAGTGCCACAGTGTCACAGCTCACAGCAACCTCTATGTCTTGTGTTTAAGCAATTCTCTTGCCTCAGCCTCCTGAGTAGGTGGGACTACAGGTGCCCTTTTCTTGCAGTTTTTCCAGGGCTGGGTTCGAACCCGCCATCCTTGGTTTGGCCAGCACCCTACTCACTGAGCCACAGGCGCCACCCTTATTGAGTAATTATTTTTCCTACTTGCTTGTTTGCTACTCATTCCTATTTCTTTTTTTTTTTTTTTTCCTTTTTGAGACAGAGCCTCAAGCTGTCACCTGGATAGAGTGCTGTGGCATCACAGCTCACAGCAACCTCCAATTTCTGGGCTCAAGCGAGTCTCTCGCCTCCACCTCCCAAGTAGCTGGAACTACAGGCGCCCGCCACAACGCCCAGCCATTTTTGGTTTTTGATTGCAGCCGTCATTGTTGTTTGGCAGGCCCGGGGGCTGGATTCGAACCCGCTAGCTCAGGTGTACGTGGCTGGCGCCTTAGCCCATTGAGCCACAGGCGCCAAGCCACGCATTCCTATTTCTTCCTTCTTTCTTCTTTCTTTCCTTCATTCCTTGGGGCAGAATTTTACCCATTTCACTTAGAGCCCTCCTCTGTGTGCTTAATATGTTAATGAATGAATGAATAAATCTGTCTTGACTGTCTAAAATTCAGATTTTTTTCCATCAAGTCTCTTTAAATCCCATTGCCCTCCAGCCTACTTTCATAATTCCTATAAGCTTGGCGTCAAGAGAACTTATGGCCCACTCAAAGGGAGAATCCAATTTTGCAGATGGAAAAGTGACGCTGAAGAATTCTTAGAAACGCTCAGAATTTTTTTCCCATCTCTGAAGAATAACTAATGCAAAGAGACACAATGAAAAGCTTTTCAAAAGGTGAAATTCTCAGAAAACTTAAGCTATCGTTATTTTTTTTTCATCATTTCTACCCATGGATAGCCAAAAGCCATTTGCTTTTAAAGTAAGAGCAAATTAATGACATTAGTGCTAATTTAGTGCAAAAAAGTGAATGGATCTCTTTGAAGAAGATATATTTAGAACTATTACTTTCTAACTTCTTTTAATATTTTTTTATGATTCTCAGGAATATGACTTCACAGCCACACAAAATGCAGACATTCATTCACGCATTCAAACCCTCATGTCTGAATAAGAGACATCATTTCCTTAGTTCTTGCCCCCTGTAAAATTTTGACATTGACCTTCAATCTAAAAAAATTAGGAGCACTTTTTTTTCCAAGAGTACTCAAAATGTCTCAAGACATCTCTTCTAGCTCTGATGTTCTGATTTCATTATTCCATCACTCTGCTTACAGAGGTCAAAGTCTGCACTGACAGAGAAGGACAAAGGCAGCCCAAGAATGAGTGAAAAAGAACCCTAACCTAGGGGTCAGAAACTTGGAGCTTTGTTCTTGTTCTTCAGCTAACTACCTTGTGGACCTTAAATTTATTCACCACCTTAGGCTGGTTTCCTCATCTATAACATAAGCATTTTGACATACCCAAAAAAGGCTAAGGTCCAGCCTAATTCCAAATGTTTAATGATTGTGGTTCTGCTTATCTTTTTATCTTTGTCATGGTCTTATGTTGGCAGCCTTTGTGTTGGAGAGAGATTTTGTCTTCTAGATATATTTGTATGTATTTTTTTTTTTTTTTTTTTGAGACAGAGCCTCAAGCAATCACCCTGGATAGAGTACTTTGGCGTCAAACACAGCAACCTCCAATTCCTGGACTCAAGTGAGTCTCTTGCCTCGGCCTCTCAAGTAGCTGGGACTACAGGCACCCGCCACAACACCCAGCCATTTTTTTGGTTGCAGCCGTCATTGTTGTTTGGTGGGCCCTGGCTGGATTCGAACCCACCAGCTCAGGTGTATATGGCTGGTGCTCAGCCCGTTGAGCCACAGGCGCCAGAGCCTTGTATGTATTTTTAATATGGTATTTTGCCTAACACCTGTCTCTCCTTATTCCTTGCAAGAATAGTCAGCAGCCGTTAATTCCATATATATTGAGAGTCATCTGTGCACGAGGCACTGGCTATGCAGGAGGATTCAGGCACTAGACAGCTCAGAACCTAGAAGGAAACTCTGTTAGCAAAACGGATGGACTCCAACAACACGCTGCATTGGCAGAAGTTTGGTCCACCAAAGAGGAAGTCAACATAGTGGAAGCAACACACACAGGTTGCCTGACCCAAGCTTCCCAGGCTTCTGAAGGACTGCAGTAGATTTTCTGGACGAGATTCATGAGGAACTATCCTTCTTTTTGGTACTCAGTTTTTATACCCAAACCAAAGGCAGATTAAAATGATTTTTTAAAATTATAAAAAAAATGATTTTTTTAAAACTAATAAACAAAATCACCTAATTCAAGTAACTATAGGTGATTTTCATAAATGAACCTATGTCAGACCTAGTTGAGGATCCTAACTCACTTCACTCTCAGTAGATGCTTCCTGGACATCAGTAACCAAGCTCCATCTTCATATGAAACCCAGGATGCCTCCCTGTGACTTCATGCCTGAAAGATACCAGGTAAGGTTCAGGGCTTTAGGAAAAGCCAAAGAGGTCTTCCTCTTGGGAAGTCTCCATTGATTCCTAACAATCAACAACAAGTTAGGAGTATACTTTAAAATAACTACCAGAGTGGAATTGGAATGTTCCTACCACAAAGAAGTGTTAAATGCCTGGGGTGACAGATCGCCCAATGACTCTGATGTGATTAATTCACATCATTTGCCTATATCAAAGCATCATATGTACCCTATAAAAATATATAGCTATTTATGTACCCATGTTAATTAAAAATAAAAATGAATGGCACACAAATGGCCCTGCTTGCCACTAAGCTATTCCATCTCAGGTATTCTATTGTTTAAGTCATTTAATACTAGAGCACGGACTGGTGTGCATGTGAGAGAAAGGTCAGAGAACAATCAAAACCATACATGACCGTGGCAGTGTATCAGGGAGACACATACACATGTTGCAAATGTTCTCATTTTGATTAATTCCTCTAGCAATGCATGATCTCACCCTCCTGAGTCCTCTATCCCCAAATTATAAAATTATCATTTTGTTCTCAGATGAATAAAGAGTACACTGGTCCCTTCTGTCCCCTCTCTCTCTCCACATACACGTACACACAGAGAGAAACACAATAACTCCTTTATTCCACATAATACTTGGAGGTTAGAAATTATAGACTCAATGGATAGTCCAGAGGGACCCACAAAGAAGAGAGAAATGTGGGCCAGAGATTTTGTAATTACAGACACAGACTCCTTTTTCTGCACCTTATTTTATTTTTATCTTTAAAAAATACTACAACTAAAATGACTTACTGATTCAGACTAATTACTTATGAGTTCAGACATTCACTTCTAAAGTCCATTTATCTTTCATAATTAAAATCAATTCACAGCCAAGGCTTTCCCTTGAAAGGAAGACACTCCAGCCCCTTTCTTCACATTTGATCTAGAAAAGAATTGAAAGGGTACAAATAATAATTTCACCTCCTTGAGAGGAAGAGCTTGAACTTCATACAAGGGGGGTACTGGGTAAGTCTCCCCACTCATGAGCCTCTGGAAGCAAGAGCACACTATTTCATTCACCAAAGAGACTGACTAGATGCTGTGAAGTTGACCATGGACCATCTAGTAAGAAATGCAGAGGTAAGGAAGACGGATTTAAAATCTTGTTTGTCTGCAGTCCCTGGCCTACAACCGCGTCCTGGAGATCCGTAAGCAACATCTTTCTCCTGTGGCGGCGGCCTATTTCCAGAAGCCCCTGCTGCTCCACCAGGGACACATGGAGTGGCTATTTGATTCTGAAGGAAACAGATACCTGGATTTTTATTCCGGGATCGTCACTGTCAGTGTTGGTCACTGCCACCCGTGAGTAACCTTAAAATCCAGGGGGTTTAATCCCAGAAGAATATGTAGAAAAGAATCATGTTAGTGACTCAGAAGCCCTGATTCACTCACCCTGGTTTAAAAACATTGATTACAGATTGTGGCTGACATAGTCCCTGCCATTTCCAGGCTATGCAGTCTCGACCCTGTGCTTTTCCTTTCCCTGATAATGCAGGAGCTTGTCACCTTGTCACTCTCAATGCACATGCAGTGTGGCACATACCACTTGGCCTGTATGCTTTGCACTGGCAACGGCCTCCCCAAAAGAGGGATGCAGGGGCGGGCAGGCTGGGAGTGAAAGGCACACGGCTCTCAGGGAAACAGGGCAGGTAAGTGGGATAAGGGATGATGAGAGATGAGAAATAACTTCTAGCCTGATGAACTTCTTCATGGACTTCATAGACTCTGAGGGATGAAACAGGAGAAAAAGTGTGCTAAGAGACAGATGCCATCCTAGCTGGACATTGGCTTGGAAATGTATCGATCCGTCATTCATCCTGAGATTCTGTGCAGCAAGGATCAACTCGCCCATGCAAACGCCCTTCTGCACATTTTTCGGTGGTCTTGTTGGTTTCTGTGCAGCCATCTCACTTTCATGACTATTCTCTTTGCCTTGAATAATCTGACCAATAAAACTCACACTAAGTGGGAAAAAATGTAAGTCAGCAAGTCTAAAATAAATTGAATAGTTCTGGGCCCTGTTGTCAAAGCTGGAGGCAGAGTCTGGAAGTGGGACGTGAGTGCCCCAGGACCCAGCCCTCATCTTTTCCTTCCCCTCCCTTTTTCTACCCCTCAATCTCAGGAGGTGCTAATCTGGTGCGAGGTCCCAAGGCGCATCTGAAATAAATTTCAAGTGCAAGGCCAAACATAGGATGAACATACATGAAAGAATTAGAGAGAAATGGAGTAGAAAATGATTTAAAACAATCTTACTGAATCCCCCCAATAACATGGACTCTGTCCTTGTTAACAGACCACTTACACTGGTTTTCACAACCCCTGAGTTTCTCCTGCTCTCCATCTGACCCCTGGCCTCTGGGTGTCCCTGCTGTCCTTACCCGTCTGCTCTTCTCTCTCAACTGCCTTCCTCCCTTACTTCCCACTGTGGAAAGGGTCTCCCATCTCCCAGCCCTGCTCATCTAGTTCCTTCACTTTCAACAGCATTGCCCAGCTCTGCATCTTCAGGCTTGGACCCTGCCAAGCCACATGAACACCTCTAATAACCCAGAAGGGGCAGTAAAACGCCCTGGCTCTCCCACTGCCATCTAGGATACGCCTTGCCCTGTGACATCCCACCATCTGCTCATATTCAGTATTTCCAAGACTAAATCTATCGTGTTCACCAAATCATTTCTATTCGTATGTGCATCGATTCAGGGAGCATATATGAACCTTTTCCTCCAGGCTCTGCTAACAGCTGGGAAGCTGGACCACCGGCTGTACTTCTCAACTAATCCTGTGGTTTGCCGGTGTGCCAGGCAAGAATATTGAAGTCATCTTTGACTCGGGTTTGCCTTTCATTTCCCATAACCAACCTGACACCAAGGTTCAGCTTCCCTTCTACAAAAACACTCTCCCATTAGCCCGGCTCCCACAAACTCCCACTAACACCAGCGTCCTGAGTGCTCTTCTCCTCCTGGAAGGCCTCCATGTCCACCTCACCGGTCTGCATGGCCAGGCCTCCCTCTCCATCCCCTCATGTGGTTCCCAGATACATTTTGCAAAACATGCTTTGTGAAACAAGTCTCCTATTTAAGAATTTGCTGATATGTCACAATTTTCCAAAGCGAATTTCACAGAACATTGATCACAATTGTTCCTATGGAAAAAGGATCAGTGAGAAAATAGTATGAGAAACACTTTTAACCATATCTCCCTCCTTGAAAGAAACAGTGTACATAAGCCTACAGAGGATACTAACAAGTCCTTTAGTAAAGAAAAAAAAAATCCATTTGATCTAATACTTTTCAAAATTATTTACTCACTGACCTGATTTTGCTTTTTGGTGCAAAAGGTAGTAATAACAGAATTGCTGTGGAACGGATTTCAACAATTGCTGTTTCGTAGATGAAGTTCTGTCTTTTCAAGGCCTCCCTGCTCAGGCCCCACATATTTATCCATCTTTCATTTCCACTATCCCTCAATATGAACCTTCTGATCCTATAAGGTTGGGCTTGATCCTTCAAAGACTGTGACTGTATAGTTACAAAATGTTCATCAACATTGCCCCAAATATTGGAATCTTCTTCGAGGGAAAACTATTGATCTTATATGCATGCGCTTAATGACTCTACAGTTCTTTAGAAAAACAAAACCAGAAGATACTCAGGCTTACCTCCAATCACCTCTATTTTCCAAACTGTTCAAAGAATGGTTATGAAAGCACAGTTAGAAGAAATTTCAAAGCCGAAATCTTTCTTAAATTAGGCATTTCTTTTCTAAAATCCCTTTGTACCCTTTTCTCAGTGAGGAATTCATTACCTTTTGAGGCAACATGAACATCACTGGCCACCTGGAGTGGTTAGAGGAGCTTCTTCCCATGTGTGGATGAAATCCACCTCTTGAAACGCTTTGAGGAAAAGCAGTGTGTCTGGGTTCCGTGGCCAGTGTGTGTGCCGGAGGGACATGCCCGTGGGTAGCGTGGGTAACTCTGCTCTCTGTTCACCCAGGAAGGTGAACGCAGTGGCACAGAAGCAGCTTGGCCGCCTGTGGCACACAAGTCCTGTCTTCTTCCACCCTCCAATGCACGAGTATGCAGAGAAGCTCTCAGCGCTTCTCCCTGAGCCTCTCAAGGTATGATGCTCTCCACTCACAGGCAGGGCTCTCGGGATTCCAGGGCAGTTGCCCTAGGAAGCAGGAATATGGGGAGGGAATTTGATCTATTGACCATCCATAGTGGAGAACTGATAGCTCTATCTGAAAGCAATCGGACAGAAGAAAGGAATTTGTGAACTGCTGGTGAAGAAAGTCAACTTTCATTTGTGTCACTTCTTAGCCTCTTAGCCTCTGCCTCTCTTTTATCATTCTCCTCACCACGTCTTTGCAGAAATCAGTTACCAGGAGCCCCAGACTTCCTGATGTTTTCATCTATATCCTCAAGAATATTTTTTCTTTGAGACGGAGTCTCACTTTGTTGCCCCCAGTTGAGAATCGTGGCATCACAGCTCACAGCAACCTCGAACTCTTGGGCTCAAGCAATTGTCTTGCCTCAGCCTCCCAAGTAGCTGGAAGTATAGAGGCCCACCACACCGCCCAGCTCGTTTTAGAGGTGGGAGTCTCACTCTAGTTCAGGCTGGTCTCGAACTCGTGAGTTCAGGCAATCCGCCCACGTTGGCCTCCCAAAGGGCTGAGGTTACAGGTGTGAGCCACCACACCCAGCCCTCATCCTCAAGAAAATTTTGTATTGCTTTGCTTCACAGCCTTTCTTCAAAGTTATTTATATTTCTTCTTTTCCAAAGAGTAGAGCCATTTTTTAAAAAATAAATTCCATTCAGTTCATTTGGTCCAAAATACACTTACATATTTTTGTTAAGCGAGACTTTTCTGCCTCTGAAATGACTGAATTGCGATGCACAGTGGGCTCAGACCTGTAATCCTAGTGCTCTGGGAAGCCAAGGTGGGTGGATTGCCTGAGCTTAGGGGTTTGAGGCCTGCCTAAACAAGAGTGAGACCTTGTCTCTACTAAAAATAGAACAGACTAGCCAGGTGTCATGCAGGTACCTGTAGTACCAGATACTCAGGAGGCTGAGGCAAGAGGATCTCTGGAACACCGAAGTTTGAGGTTGCTGTGAGCTATAATGCCATGGCACCCTACCCAGGGCAATAGGATGAGACTCAGTCTCAAAAAATAATAATAAATAGATAAAAATTTTTAAAAACTTAAACTGAATTGAAATGTTAAAATGTAGGCCACGGTTTGCATTCAAGCTTTAAATGAATTAATATATATAAAGAACCTGAAACAGTGCCCAGAACATGGTGTTGCCTGCTGTTACTTTAGCATGGTAGCTGTTTTGTCTAGATATACTGTATTACCTGGAGTAGAGGAAGAAACATGGCATAGCTGCAAAATAAGGTCAGCTCCAGATGTTCACGGAGTCACAAAGTCATAAACGCTGGCCTCCGGTCCTGAGTTCAGAGGATAACAGTTCCCCTCAGTTCTCCTCATTCTTTGGTTCAGGCTGAGCTGCATTTTGTGTTGGCTGACATGTTCTTCAGCATCCACACACAGAGGGCACAGTCAGGCTGGGACAACCCCCGGGGGCTGGGGGTTCTGCCTCGTTCCAGGCCTTCAGAATCAGGTGGGCAGGAGGGGAGGTTTAGGAGCTGAGACCCAGTCATCCAACTGCTCGGCTGCTAACCACGTGTGCCCCTCAGCAAGTGTCCCCACCTTAGCACTTCACAGAACATCAAATACAGCCAATGAAAGCCCAGAATGGTCCACAGTGGAGACAGTCCTTCAGCTGGTTCTGCATGTCCAGCAGTTCACAGCCAGGCACACAAAAGACCTACGTGTACTTTGGAGAAAATAAAGGCCTACTGAATATACCTAAGGATGAGACCGCTGAGTAACCCATGCTGGTCTGGGATGCACATCCTGAGCAATTTTGAATGAATTGGGTAGTAAGGAAACAAATTAAAGCATAAGGTCACGTGTCCTCTTTCTTCCCCAGGTAATCTTCCTGATGAACAGTGGCTCCGAAGCCAATGACCTGGCCATGCTGATGGCCAGAGCACACTCACACAACACAGACATCATCTCTTTCAGGTAATCAGGCCTTGGAATATCAACCTCAGTAACACTGACTTACCCTAATCCTAAATGTGTGTCTCGAAACTGTAGCATGGACAGGGAGAGGAGTCTTCCCAGGAGTATTGCCCTAATTTCCTAATTTTTAGGGTGGGATCAGTTAAATGAATGATATAACTGAATAGCTCCATCCAAATTGGCCTATCCAAGAGGAGGGCCCTGACTGGTCACAAACAACTTGAGGTCCTTATTATATTATAGAGCTTCCTATCAACTTAAGAATGAGGTCACATGATGATTTTTTAACCTTGAAAATGTGGTAGGAACTATAAGACATGCCAAGCAGTAAATGACTGCTGTACATGCATAGAAGAGCAGGGCTCTGCCATGTGACACTGGGACCATTGTGACTGCTGCTTGTGACAAGCGTCCAGCTACTGATTCCACAGTGCCAGCTACACCCACTTTTCACATTTTATTCTCTTTAAGTTCAGGGGATACTTGTATAACCCTGTATATTTCTGCTTCTTCAGATGACTTTTCAAGGTGGATAATTTAATTGATTAGTTCTTAAACCCTTGAAGACCAGAACAGCATTAAAATAAAAGAAAACTAAGCATTTTGCTCACAGTTTCCTCTCGGGCAATTTAACACAATATATTTACACAGACTCTTGTAAGTTTTATGTAAAAGACAGGAGTGACTTAGAGTTACTATTCTTGATAGAATGAAGAAATAATCCTATTTCTTAAACTCTTTGGCCATAGTTTCTCTCTAAACTCAAAAGATTTTATTTTACCTTTACTTCAGCACATCTAATTCCACATAAAATGAGCATGGAGTTACTACAGATGTAAGTAAACATTTGCTAAAAGAATTGAGATTGACATTTTACCTAAATAACATTCCAGAATATGCGCACATATGTCCAGGTAAATATTGATCTATTCAAAGCAGTCATGGTATGAACAGGGTCCAACAGATGTTTCTTCTCTTTCAAGATACATGACCATCCTTTTGAATAGTCTTTTTAATTCCTTCTGAATCTTTAAAGGCAATTTTGATTTGGGACATTGTTAAAATTCATGTGAAGCCATGACTAGTGGGTACTCAGAATAATTTATACTAAAGGTAAATGTTTCAGATCCAAAAGAAACAAAACCTATGATTTTGATAAACCAAATAAGATGGCTCGTAAGGCACTTACTGAGGACTCTCCAAAGATATTGAGCAACAGCTGCATACTATGAAAAAATATTTGTTTTCTGAAATTGACTACTTTGAAGACCAGAACTTGTTATACATGTTACTTCTGACATGAGGCTAAAAGATGAAACTCTTTACTTTTAGAGGAATGGGACGGGGTAGGTCCTAAGGTCAGAGGTGTTGGCCAGATGTTCTCCAAAATTCCTTTCAAATCTATGACACCAGAAGAAAAGATAAGTAAGTATATTCACCTGACATAGGATTGGGAGAGTTTTTAAAAAACCATCAGAACTGGCTGGGCGCCTGCGGCTCAATGGGCTAAGGCATCAGCCACGTACACCTGAGCTAGTGGGTTCAAATCCAGCCCAGGCCCGACAAACAACAATGATGGCTGCAACCAAAAAATGGCCGGGCATTGTGGCGGGTGCCTGTTGTCCCAGCTACTTGGGAGGCAGAGGCAGGAGACTTACTTGAGCCCAGGAATTGGAGGTTGCTGTGAGCTGTGATGCTACAGCACTCTATCCAAGGTGACAGCTTGAGGCTCTGTCTCAAAAAAAAATATCAGAACTGAATGTCTTCATGAATTTTCCCATTGGTCCTACTCAATGGTCCATAGGCCAGTGGTCAGAGAAAACTGAACCCAACCCCATCCTCCTGCTGTGCTGTTCCCCTGCAGAGGCGCCTACCACGGATGCAGCCCTTACACGCTGGGATTGACGAACGTGGGGGCCTACAAAATGCCCCTCCCCAGTGGGACGGGTTGCCAATCTGTGAGTTTTGGATTTTGTTCTTGTTTCTTTAAAGTCTTCCAGGTCATACAGACTCAATCAGGTTTTCCTGATAGTAGAATTTTGAAACTTCTATAAAGCCTGTCATTAATCAGAGTCTCTCTTTGACTTAATTGAATTGAAGACATTTGGGGAAAATGTTTCCTAGGAAGGCATTTAGAGTCTGAGTAATCATTCATGATAGAGTTTCTTAATTTAGCTTGTTTTTAAATAAAATCAAGTAACTACAAAGCTTTGAGAACGTTGAATGCACAACATTTCTGTAGACTCATCATTGTAATCGCTTTCTGGCCTCACTTGCTGTACTCACCTTAGTAGCATCAGAATCAGACACTTAATTCTTCTTCTTCTTTCAGATGCCCTTATCCACCAAACCCTTGAGCAAGTTGTTTCCAGGCTAACATTAAAATCAGTTTCCTTTGTAGAGTGCTCAGATAACTGATTTCTAAGAAAAAATTATCTCTTCAAAGTAAAATATTAGGTTTGCACCCTGCTCGTGGGAGAAGGGGAGAGGGAGGAATCTCAACGTCAAATTAAGAAGCCTTTTACCTTGACTGCTGCCCTATGAACCCCCTCGCCCATTGGCTGGCTCATGTTTTGCCAAATTCCTTCTTTTGTCATTTACAGACAATGTGCCCAGATGTTTTCCGAGGCCCTTGGGGTGGAAGCCACTGTCGGGATTCTCCAGTGCAAACAATTAGGAAATGCAACTGTGCACCAGGTCCAACTGGGCAGGGAGGGAGGGATAGAGTGGGAGGTCGGAAGGGGTAGGGACACGGATAAAGGCAGGACCATCCCTGGGAGTGAACAATCAAATGTGAAAAAAATGAAAACAGGAAAAGCCAAAGGAAGCAAAACTAGGAGGTAGCCAAGTTACCCCTGGTCAAATCAATGCTTCTCATGCCTGCTTCACTTCATTCCCAGAGTGTCCTTCTGGCCGGGGAGAAAGAGCACCTCATGCTATCAGAGCTAAGCCAAAAATCAGACTATCACCTGCTGTTTAATTAAAGCAGCTCTATTAACTCTATTTGCAATAGCTCTGGTATCAATTTTATACAAAAACAAAATGTGTGGGATTATTTACCAATTCCCAATGGAAAGAGGAAGGAGAGGGGGAAATGCTTTTAGAAACCTCAAAACTCCAGTCAAAAAGTTCTCCAGGGACTCAGAATGCCAGCCAAATTGGAAACATCTGTCAAAACACAAAGCCACCGTTCCTGAAGGCTGCTGACAACCCTTACCAAAGTTTTCAAGGCATTCTCACAAGGAAAACTTCTACTTATCAATCATGGTCTTATTGGCATTCTTTACCTATTCTTCACATGGAGAGAGGAGGCGTGGAAACGTCATCTCTCCCTGCTAATCAGCAAGCCCTCCCGCAGACTTGTCACCACAATTCAGGACCTTCTGAATAACTGCTCCTCAGAGTTCTGGAAGAAGGAACTAAGTGCTCCAGCTGAAAGATTTTTAATGAAATAGTGTGAATCACTGGCTTGAGAGGAAGAATGCAAAATGGAAGTCTTAAAAATCAGCTCTAAAAAGAAGAAAATTCATGGCCATCCTAAAGTTCTATTGAGATAATAGCAAAATGGAGGTGGAAAGGTAAAAGATAAGCATTGAACAAGACAAACTATCATGGTCATAGATTTTAAAACAATAATTCAAACTCTCCAGTGTAAAGATGAGAAAGCCAACGCCTTACATCAGGGATGAGAGGACTAGGATTTGTTTGTTTGTTTGTTTGTTGAGAGGGCTAGGATTTGATCCCAGTGCTCCCAACATCTAGGACTACCCTTGTCCACGCTGCTGTGCCATCAAAATGAACTCAAGCTAAAAAGTGATTCCTGCTCTGCTGTTCAGGATCAAGGAAACCTGGATTCAGCTCCCAGAGCTGAGATCAAAGAAAGGTCTGGATTCCACTCCCAGCCCTGCCAGGGTCCAGCCAAGAGCAAAAGATCCAACTTCTGCTTCAGTTTTCTCACTTATAAAACAAAAATAGCCATACCTGGCCCTCAAAACCCCATCTTGGGGCTTCTTGAAATTAAGACAGAGAGAGCTGCGTGTAGAGAAAGTCAAATAACAGCAGTGCCCAGCAAAGCCAAATCCAAGCACCACATCTATACAGCATCAAGAACCCAAATCAGTTGGATGGACCTCATGGGCCTCTATCTGACTGCAGATCTGTAACCCAGGGTCCAGGGCTACATCCTTATAATCCATCTCTCTCTTCATTCTCTCTGCTGCCTCGTGTCTTAGGCCAACTTGAAAGTAGCAGAACCCCATGGTCATCTCTCTAGTGGCATCTGAAGGGTGAATAATAATGACAGACATACATTTCTGCTCCTCTCAGCTGCTGTCTTTGGCATATCTTAAGTCAGCTGTTTCCTTAACGCACATCTTTAAGAGACCAGGCTGGTTATCAGATCTTTAAACAGGTTTGGAATACAAAAGAGGACTCCAGTCTCTTCCGGTGCCTTTGGGACCTGGGAAGTGTCTGGTTCTTGCTGTAATATGGGTAAATTTATACATGTTTGCACAAGCAGCCCCACATGTAAAGTACTTTGGATAAGGATCAGTCCGGTTCTCATTCACAGTTACCAACTATGGTAGGAGGATTTTTTCATCTCAGAATTATGCCATCACTGCCCACATAGGCAGGGGGGCATTTTGCGAGTCTAATAGAGATGTTTATGAGGTAGATTTCATTATCTTACCAGCATTTTTTCTTCCTGGACCCTGAATTTTCAAAGTAACTCATGATGAAATTCACTTCTCGTCACCTCCTGCCCCCACAATGTTCTAAACCTGGTACCGATCGTGTCATTCTTCTCCTTTGGGAAGATACATTTTCTTTTTCTTAAAAATTGTAATTCTTTCTGGTCTCCTCACCTTGCTTAACTCTTTCCGCACCACTGGTGAATATAAACTTTTCCATAGCCACTCTGTTGTGCCCAGCAGAGCACCCGCCTCCACCCCCTTGAGGTTGCCATGGAGACGCCAAGGCACAGCGCTTCTCTCTGCAGAGGTGTCCTGACCCCGAGTTACAGCAACGAGCCAGTAAGCCAGTGTGAAACCAGAGGGGGAGCTTATCCCAGGAAGTGGCCCCTCTCCACGTGGACAGATGGAGGGGAAAGTCATGAAAGGTGTAACATAGATTCAAGCACAATCTTCTGGGCTGGTTTTGCCCCAATTTAAGCCACTGAGGTTGATTTTGGGCCACTCTGATCTCACTAGTTACAAATGGGTGTGTTAAACTTTCAAATTATGTTTTTTGAACATGTCTGATCTATTCTTTAGGGTCATCCGAGGCTGTTTTCTCTTTCTTTCCTAAGAAAAATAGGAAATTTTTGTTCAATCTCCAGAGGCATACATTTATCTACTATAGTCTGTCCATCAAAACAATATTAGTGATGCTAAAAACATACTTTCTGGTTCAGTATCTTTGTTATTAATTTCTCTCTGACACCCTCAACCTCCTACAACTGACCACAGATGTCAAGAACCTCTGTCAGTCAACCTTCCTCCCCCAATATGTGTGTAACCTAAAAGATGTTTGGGGCCAGCGAGTGTGGTGTTTTGTTTCTTTTTTCCATTTTCTAATGAAGAGCTGAAGCATAAAATATATGTGTGCTTCAGTTTTGATGGTGATTGCTGAAGGCTTCTATTCTCTATGTATAACCTCCAGAAGACAGGGTTAAATCCATGCCTCTAGACAAGGGTTGGGATGGCAGGTGGCAACTCCCCCTTGCAGACCACTTTCATTGTCATTGCTGCAGGGCTGTTCTGCCCCAGCCACATCATCTTCCTCTGTATTCCTTCTGATGTCCAGGGATATGGGTTTAAGTTCAGAGACTGTGTGGTACTATTCAGAACCAAATTGCAGGTATGAATAAAAATTCTGAAAGTTTGGTCATATATGGATGCAGCTGACTTTGGTATTCCAGAGTAGAAGGCATCTTCTCTCTTGCTTTTCCTGCTTCTTTGGTGGTTCCCACTTCCAATTTTGACACACATATGGAAGCTTCTGGAACTGGGGCAAGACTCCTGGGTCATCTTACCCCTCTTCTCTTGTCCTCTCCCATTCACAGGATTTTGAACCTGCCTGTCTATATGATAAGGATTCCAGATAATGAGATGTCCCATACCACTGACAGGAAGGTTTCCAGCATCTTCTAGCAGGATGAGAATGTGAACGTGGTTACTATTAATACACTTGAACTGGATGGATAGCTGTTACTGGTAATATGGCAGTCTAGGTTATCTCCAGGTGAAAACAACTAAACATGGGTGACATATGAAATACATCCTCTTTAAAGCATTGATATAAGAAAATAAGAATTCTCAGAAACTCAAAGAGATCTGTAGGACACTGCAGCCAGCTTTTGCCCTGATGGCATTTGTCAGACTAAGTAACCTTGAACTTCAGTGTTTATGCCTCTATGGAGTACAGGGAAGAGATGACAAAGTACAGGGCCCAGACAAAGTAAGAAATCTGATAGGAAATCCTTCCCTTTCACAGGCTGGAACCCCCAACAGGTAACATCTTTATTATATGGGTCAACTAAAAATAAACACACCACCGAAAGCAACCTGTCACAGGCCAAAGGGTCTGCAAGAACACTGATGCTGGATGGAGTGGAGAGAAGCTGGGAGGAACCCCCATTCAAAATTTGAACTACAGACTGACCCTGAACTCTCATTACCTCAAGCTGATAATTTGGAGGAACCTTAGACTGGGCCTGGGAGCTGCAAATGCACATATGCTTAAAAGTAACCTATTTCATTCTAGGCCTCAAAGAATTCTCACAAATGAAATCGCAAGGAAAATAAACCTCCCATCATTGAACAATAATGAATATGTAAGGAAACAGAACTCCACAATCAAGAAAAAGACCTGCCAGGATTTCAAACAATCAAATTATCAAATAGACTATAAAATGAATATGTTTAATACATATAAAGAAAATCAAATATAAGCTTGAAAGTATGTGCAGGGATTAAGGAATGATAAGGAATGATAAAGCAAGTTTCAAAACCAAACATATATTCTCACAATTAAAAGAAATTGAAATTTAAAACTAAGAAGTTGAGTTTATTCAGGGTACATCGAGGCAAAAAAGAGAACTAATGTATTAAAGACAGATTGTTTGGCTCCTGCCCCATATAACGGAGGTGGTGGGTTTAAACCCGAACCTGGCCAAAAACTGCAAAAAAAATTAAAAAATTAAAAAAATAAAGACAGATTGTTTGAACCAGGGTATCTTACTCTCTTTCCCTATAAGAAAAAGACTTTTGAGCGAAATTGCTCAACATCTCACAACAGCCACAATTTCTACTATTTATTTGCCTCTTAATTTATTGAACATTTACTGAGCACCTACAATGAACCAGACAGTTTGCTTGACCAACGACATTCTTAAACTGTGTAGAATTCCTATGCACAGAAAGCTCTCAATTAAAGGGAGAAAGATCTGGAAAAACAAGCACCGAACACAGTGCCAAGCGCCAGTGGAGACAGTTCCCTGGCTCCTCGGGAGTCGGAATTCTAATTCTTCTACAAACACATTTATTAATGCTAAAGATGGAGATGCTTAGTAGTAGCTTTAAAAGTGTACATCAGATTAAATGGCAACAAAAGGTAATAGAGTTATTTTCAAATAGATTGAATCTGTTTCCATTACATTGGAATTAGACCCACTCAAGTGAGAGGATGGGTAGAAAGAGGTGAAAGAAACATCTATCTATACCAGACTCAATGACATTTGGGGGCATTTCTTCCCTGGATGGAACAAATTAAAGTGGTTTGTTTATGCCTTTATGACTATTCTAATCTCCCTCCTCGAACCAAAGTGCAAGTTGCCCCAACAGAATATTCCCCTTTGGAAATGCATACCCTCATCTCCCCATTTGCTGTATTCAGAAGGTCTCTAATCAACTTACTCATCCTGTGTTCCATTCCTTTTTCTGTGCTTTTCCTCATGCTTCTGGATGTCACTCTCACATCTCCAAATGCCGTGCTTTGTTTGTTGCAGACATCTGCCAGGCTAAAGACCAGTATATCGAACAGTTCAAAGATACTCTGGACACTTCTGTGGCCAAGTCAATTGCTGGATTTTTTGCAGAACCAATTCAAGTAAGTCTATGAACCTTAAACAAAACTGAGCAGAATCTTCAATTATCACAGAGTTTTAATTCATGTATTCTAGATAATTCCATATTAATTAAGTACTCATTCCTGTGCTCTCCAAATTCAATTTATTCTTTCGGTCTCCTTGAAAAAACAAAAGGCCTTGATTTTCCAGCCTATTTTTAGAAAATCCTTGCTTCCATTTCCACACTTGTAAGATAGATGAAACTATTAAATTCCTAAAATGTTAAGAAAAGGAAAGCCTGGCAATTTTTAGCTGCTTAACCCTCCCTCTAACAGGGGCAGTCTTTCTTTACTTTTACCAAGCCCCCTCAGTGTACTGTTTTCTAATTTCAGAAAAGAATAAATACGCATATTTGCATCCTTTTTCCAGAAGACATGACTTAAGACTAATGGCCCTTCTTTCACCCATAGTTGACAATGTCCTGTAGACTGTTTTCAAAATTTCTAGCTTTACTATGGTGATGATGATGATAATGATCTTTTGTTTTTAATCCTTTGAAAGGACGCATGCTGTTATGACAGGACTTCTTGGTTTGGTCTTTTGCAGGGTGTGAATGGATTTGTCCAGTACCCAAAAGGGTTTCTAAAGGAAGCCTTCAAGCTGGTGCGAGAAAGGGGAGGCGTGTGCATCATAGATGAAGTGAGTGGCCATGAAATGGTGCTGTTTAGTGCAAGGGAACAGGAAAGGTACAGATGTCCCACTGTTGTACGGACAGGTGGTTAGACCCACCAGTGTCACAGCCCAACCAGGTTCGTCAGCCGCTGCTCAAGGAGGAGGCAATTCACCAAAACAGCCCGTGTTACCGCAGAGAAGGAGTTTAGTATCACAGGTGCCATGTGAGAAGATGAGAGAAAGTTCTTAAATCTGTCTCCACAAAAAGTTGGCAGAGAGGGTTTTTAAAGATAGCTTGGCAGGCAAAAGACAGGCAATTGTGTCTGCTAAATGGCTGGATTAGGGGTGGAACCATAGGGGCGTAGGAATTGTCTTCTTTGCTGAATCGATTCTTGGGGTTGGGGTGGGGTGGTCACAATACCAGTTAAGTCAGTTCCTCAGTATGGGCCACTGGTCTGTGTGGGTCAGCCATTCCACCAGAATGCAGGGCCTGCAAGATGTCCCAAAGGCCAGGCTCAGGGTTCACGAGGGCGATGTTGTCCACAGAAGCAATGAAGAAAGCTCAGACTCTGTTTTGGTTTTTTGGTTTTTTGAGGCAGAGTCTCACTTTCTTGCCCCCAGGAGAGTGCTGGCCATCATAGCTCACAGCAACCTCAAACTTCTAGGCTCAAGTCATTCTCTTGCCCCAACCTCCCAAGTAACGGAGGCTACTCTTGCCATAATGCCCAGCTATTTTTATTTTTAGAGATGGGAGTCTGTCTCTTGCTCAGGCTGGTCTCAAACTCATGACCACAAGCAATTTGCCTTGGCCTCCAGGAATGCCGAGATTATGGGCGTGAGCCACCTCGCCCAGCCTTAGTTCAGCCTCTTTATGACAATCAGGTGACTCCTGACGAGTGAGCAAGTAGGGGAAAGCCAGCAAGGGAACAATGGCTGTATATAACATGTATATTTTCCCCACAGTTCCCTTTGGGGCACTTTGTTAATTTTATAAAGAGCCTGTCAGTATGTTTCACACCTGTTTCAATCCTATCATATTTGCCTGAACAGTTTTCCCAGCTAAAAATTCCCCACAGGTGATATCGGGCTGCCCCTCAGCAGAAATTTTGCAGTTTCTTCCTGCACAGCCAGGTCTCTGCTCTGCACAGGGTTGCCCTTGTTCTGCATGAGGCTTGGGCTAGCCTCTTCCTTCCTCCCCAACCCGCCAGCAAAGTAATCAAAGTCCTAACTGATAAAAATCAGTCTGCTATTAAAAAAGGAAAAAAGTATAGTCAGTTTAAAATCAGCTACATCAGTGAAGAGGATAAACTTTGGCCGTGAAATCAGCATACATTGAAGTTGCTACAGTCCAACTAATCAGGGGGAAGAGCGGATGAATCCAAAGAAATGATGAATATCAGAATTTTCTAAGATATGCGGTTTTATGACTTCCAAAACTGTAATTGGAAACTTTCTTTTTTTTTTTTTTTTTTTTTTTTTAATTGTTGAGGATTCATTGAGGGTACAAGAAACCATGCTACACTGGTTGCATTTGTTAGGAAAAGACCCTCTTACAATCGTGTTTTGCCCCGAAAAGGTGTGGCACACACCAAGACCCCAAGACCCCACCCCCCTCACTCCTTCCCTCTCTCTGCTCTTCCTTTCCCCACCCCTCCCTCATTCTTCCTCTCTCTGCTCTCCACTTCCTTCACCCCCACCGTGTCAATAATTGTCATCAATTGTCCTCCTATCAAACTTGAGTACATGGGATTCATGATTCTGCGCTTTATATGGAACCAGAAAAAAACCCGCGTAGCTAAGGCAGTTCTTAGTAATAAAAACAAAGCTGGGGGTATCACCATTCCAGACTTTAGGCTGTACTACAAAGCCATAGTGGTCAAGACGGCATGGTACTGGCACAAAAATAGAG
>CAUYON010074085.1:0-34386 GCA_963573935.1 Arctocebus calabarensis | reverse complement strand
TCCCCTGGCCAATAACTTCAAGTGTTTTCTCCACACTTTCTTCAAGGATTTTTATTATTTCATGCCTTAGATTTAAATCTTTTATCCATCTTGAATCAATTTTTGTAAGTGGTGAGAGGTGCAGGTCCAGTTTCAGTCTTTTACATGTGGTTATCTAGATCTTCCAGCACCGTTTATTGAATAGGGATTCTTTTCCCCAGTGTATGTTCTTCTTTGGTTTATCAAAGATCAAATGGCTCTAAGAGGTTAGTTTCATCTCATGGATTTCTATTCAGTTCCAAATGTCAATGTCTCTATTTTTGTGCCAATACCATGCTATTTTTATCACTGTGGCCTTGTAGTATAGCTGAAAGTCTGGTAGGGTGATACTGCTGGCTTTGTTTTTTTTACTAAGAATTGCCCTGACTATAGGGGGTTTCTTCCAGTTCCATACAAAATGAAGAATTACTTTTTCCAAATCTTGAAAGGATGATGATGGTATTTTAATGGAGATTGCGTTGATTCTGCAGATTCGTTTGGGAAGTATAGACATTTTCACAGTGTTGGTTCTTCCCAGTCACGAGCATGAGATAGTCTTCTATTTGTTAATATCTTCTGCTATTTCTCTTCTTAGAATTTTTGTTATAACTCTTTTGTTATGTATATTCTTAGGTATTTCATCTTCATTGAAGCTACACTCTGAAAGGAACTGTGTCTTTGATTAGCTTCTCATCTTGGCTATTATTGGCATATACAAAGGCTACTGACTTTGGACATTGATTATATATCCCAAGACAATACTGTATTTTTTCATCACTTCCAGGAGTCTTTTCATCACTTCTAGGAGTCTTGAATTTTGGGGTTCTTTAAGTATAAGATCATAGTGTCAGCCAAGAGCACACAGTTTGACTTCCTCTGCCCCCATATGGATGCCCTTTATTACCTTCTTCTGCCTGATTGTATTGTCTAGAACTTCTAGCACAGTGTTAAATAGTAGTGGTGATAGAGGACAACCTTGTCTGGTTGTAGTTCTAAGTGGAAAAGCGTTCAGTTTTACTTCATTCAGTATGATGTTAGCAGTGGGTTTATTGTAAATGGCTTCAATCAGATTCAGAAAGATGCCACTTATGCCTAAATTCGTAAGTGTTCTAGTTAGAAAAGGGTACTGAATTTTATCCAATGCTTTTTTCTACATCTATTGAGAGGATCACATAGTCTTTGTTTTTGCTTATGTTGATATGGTGGATTATGTTTTTGGACTTGCATATGTTAAACCAGCCTTGTATCCCTGGGATGAAATCTACTTGATAACAATGAATTATTTTTTTAATGTATAACTATAATCTATTTGCTAGGATTTTATTGAAAATTTTTGCATCTATATTCATTAGTGAAATTGGTCTGAAGTTCTCCCTTTTAGTTGGGTATTTTCCTGGTTTTGGGATCAGGGTAATGTTTGCTTCATAGAATGTGTTGGGGAAGATGCCTTGCTTCTCAATTTTTTGGAATAATTTCTACAGTATGTGTAGAATCTCTTCTTTGAAGGTTTGGTAGACTTCTGGTGTGAAGCCATCTGGACTAGGGCTCTTTTTTGTTGGGAGATTTTTTATTATTTCTTCAATTTCATTTCTTGAAATCAGTCTATTAAAGAGATATAGTTCTTCTTAATTAAGTTTAGGGAGAAGGTGTGATTCCAGGTATTGATCCATTTCCTCCACATTGTCAAATTTCTCAGCATATAGTTTCTTGTAGTACTCAGAGATGATCTCTTATATCTCTGTGATATCTGTTGTTCTTTCCCCTTTATCATTTCTGCTTAAGGTTATTAGAGATTTTACTTTTCTGTTTCTAGTTAATCTGTCCAAAGATTTATTGATTTTATTTATTTTTTTGAAAAACCGATTTTTCGTCTTGTCAATTTTCTGAATGATTCTTTTGTTTTCAATTTCGTTAATGTCTGATTTAATTTTGGTTATTTCTTTTCTTCTGGTGGGTTTGATATTAGATTGTTCTTCTTTTTCCAATTCCATTGGATGGTTTATGAGTTTGTTGATGTGCTCTCTTTCTGTTTTTCCAATGCAATAAACTTTCCTATTAAGACTGCTTTTGCTATATCCCACAAGTTTTGGTAACTTGTGTCTGCATTGTTGTTATATTTGAGGAATTTAATGATTTCTTTTTTTATTTCTTCCTGAACCCAACTATCATTCAGCATAAGGTTGTTTAATTTCCAAGTCTTTGTATGGGGATGACCTTTTTCTTGGAGTCATGTTCCACCTTTATTGCCTTGTGGTCTGAGAAAATAAAAGGTGTAATTTCTATTTTTTTAATTTTGGTGAGGTTTGATTTGTATCCTAGGATGTAGTCAATTTTGGAGTATGTACCATGGGCTGATGGAAAAATGTATATTCCTTAGCTTTAGGGTGGTATGTTCTGTATGTGTCTATTAATACCATTTGTTTTAGGATCACATTTAACTCCTTTGTATCATTGTTTAGTTTCTGTTTAGAAGATCTGTCCAGTTCTGTCAGAGGGGTGTTAAAGTCCCCAACTATTATGGTGTTATGGCATATCATATTGCTCAGTCCCATCAAGGTCTGTTTCATGAATCAGGGAGCATTTAAGTTGGGTACACAAATATTTAAAATTGAAATGTCTTCTTGTTGTATTGCTCCTTTGATCAGTATAAAGTATCTATCTTTGTCTTTCTTAACTTCAGTTGCTTTAAATCTGCTCATATCTGAAAATAAGATTGCAACCCCTCCTTTCTTCTGATTTCCATTTGCTTGAAGTACTGTTTTCTGTTCCTTGACCCTGAGTCTTCATTTGTCCTTCAAGAGTTGATGTGAGTCCTGGAGGTAGCATATGGATGGCTTGTGCTTTTTTATCCATTCAGCCAGCCTGTGCCTCTTCAGTGGCGAATTTAGTCTATTGACATTTTGGGGGAGAATAGATATGAATGGTGCAGTTTTCTATTAATCTTTTTTTGTGAGAGTCTGTTATGTAGTTTTATCCTTTGCACTATTGTGGAAGCTAAGTTTTGACTTTTAGCTTCTGGGTGTTTACTTTGGTGCTGTTCCATTGTGGTGGTGAGTGCTGAGAATAGGGCTAAGTATTTCCTGTGGAACTGGTCTTGTTGTGGCGAATTTTCTCAGTGCCTGTATATCCACAAAAGATTTGATTCCACTATCAATTTTGAAGCTTAGTTTAGCAGGATACAAATTTCTTGGCTGAAAATTGTTTTATTTAAGAATATTGAAAGTGTATGACCATGCTTTTCTAACTTGGAAAGTTTTAGCTGAAAAGTCTGCTGTCATCCTAATGGCTCTGCCCCTGTAGGTCAGTTGGGACTTCTAGCTGCTTGAAGAATTTTTTATTTTTTTGAGACAGAGCCTCAAGCTGTCACCCTGAGTAGAGTGCTGTGGTCCCATAGCTCACAGCAACCTCCAACTCTGGGCTTAAGCGATTCTCTTGCCTCAGCCTCCCAAGTAGTTGGGACTATAGGCACCTGCCACAATACCCAACTATTTTTTTGTTGTAGTTGTCGTGGTTGTTTAGAGGGCCTGGGCCAGGTTCAAACCTGCCAGCCCTGGGGAAAGTGGTCAGCACTCTAACCGGGCATGAGCCTGTCTCCCAACTTTCCCAATTCACATCTAGCCCAATCAAAAGCCCACTTAAATCAAGACCCAACACGCCAATAACCACCTATATTTGCCCTTTCTTTTCTGAGGTGCTCCTAAGTCTCAGAATCTTCTGTATCAGAGTAGGTGACGTACTTGGCTTTGCCTTAATACCAGGCTGCTTTGGCTTTGCTGGGGGAGTCACCCTCTAACACTCCACGGCTGTGAACAGAAGGGCTCTCCACAAGGGACCACTACAGGCGTGAGTTCCCCAAATTCCTAACTCTCTTAGAATATATTATGGTTAATATAAAAAAATGAAAGTATGATCATTTCTCCAACTAACCTGTTCTACGGTTCCTGTTCCTTTATGAAACAAACAAAGAAAACCAAGAAATTCCTATTGTCCAAATTTAATCTGATCACCGGTCTCAAAACCCCTGGGCTCAGCTCCATGTGGGGAGAGTGTGAACAACAGGTATTTCTCTGGGCTGTTTGGGAATTTCCCCCCACTTTCTTATGAATAGCCCCAAATCCACTTAGAAAGAGGTAAAGAAGGTGATGCCCCAAAGGGGACAAGACACAATACAACCAAGGCTCCGTGCTAGGAACAGTGACTGTCTACCAGGCACAAGTCTGAAGGTCTTAATGCCTAGTTCACAGCACGCTTGACGCAGGCCACACACCTTCTCTCCTGACCTGGACAGAGCCACCAACAAGTGGCAGGGCCTGGGTCTGGCAGTGCGAGGGTCCAAGGCCTTGTTTGTGGCCGGCCCCCTTTGGCCTAGCTGTCATCCCCATCCTCGTCTAACTTTATGAGCACAAAGATGAGGCAGTGACAGAAGCTGCAAGCCTCACACTCCCACACAGTCTGTGACAGTGGGGCTTGCAGGCAAGTGGAGGGGAAGCCCCAGGCTAATCTAGGTACCATTTGAGCAGGTAAAATAATGTGTTTGTGATTTAATTAAAAAAAGAAAGAAAGAAAAAATAAAAACATATTGAAAAGACCAATGTGAGAGAGAAAAAGTCCCCATTGTGACCTGCTAAGCAACTCACCCACTTGACCTCAGCTTCATTGTCCCCATTTGTAAATGAGGGAAATTGAATACTCCCAGGTAAAATGCTAGTCAATTGATCTATCTCCAGACACAGAGCTCACCTCTGAGAAAATAGCAGGAATATCCACCATCTGAGATGGCCCCCTTCCCCACATTTAGGCCAGGGGAGCAAAGTGAAGCTGTAGGGAAAAACACTGGGGTGATTCACGGCTACGGAGTGGATCCAAGCCCCAGCCCAGAAGGCCTCCTCCCCTGGCTTTTCTGATGTCGCTGACAGGGGGCGCTGTGGAGGGAAGGGGACAGAGCCAGCCGGCAGAGCAATGCCTGCCCAGCACCCCGGTATCAGGCAGGGATTTCCACCTGGTGAAACAGTAATAATAGGAAGACAATAATAACTGTTGTTGCTGGCCTGTATCACATACTGTTTCCTAAGCAGTGCGTTAAGTGTTTTACACACATTTCATTTAATCCTTGATTTTTTTAACATCGAGAAAATTAAGAACCAGAAAGGCAAGTAAGTTGTTCAGGATCTCGGGCAAGGCTGGTGCAGAGTGCTGGCAAAGTTCTCTCAAGTTTGGAAACCTTGCCCTTCCCATGGTTTTAACTCTGCTCCTTGGTAGCTGTGTGACCTTGAGCAAGTCACAAAACCTCTCTGTGCCTCAACTGCCTCATCCCTGAGGCCAAAAATACCTACTTTGTTAGAATTATTGTAGGGATTACATGACACACCCAGCACTTTGATGTCATTTTAATGCATTGCTGATCCTGATCACAGACAGCAGTGAAGCTGTAAGGCTCACCTCTGAGAAAACAGCAGGAATATCCGTGATCTGAGATGGCTCCTTCCCGCAGAGACAGGACCTGGAGGACGGATGCTCAGGGAGAGGTGGGGACCCCCCCACACACACCGCACATGGATAGTTAACGGGTCCTGAGTTAACAGCCTCAGGGCTAGAGGGTTTGAGAAAGTCCTGCCCGACACCCACTGAGCCCCCACCATGACTGACTGAGGCTGGCTCTGAGCTGCTTCTTAAACTCCTTTTGTCCCCCACTCAGGTACAACCTCAGTGCCTGACACCCAGTATGGGTTTGTTAAGCTTTTTTTTTTTTTTTGTAATTTTCTTGCTTTAAACTTTTCATTGACCCCTATGTTGCCCTTTTGTTAGATGCTGACTGTGGCGTGCTAAGTGATTACCAAGTGCCCTGGGGCTGCCCAATCCCCAATCCTGAAGGCTGTGCAGGGTTTGACTCCTGGTCTGTGTCTAAACCTTCAATTATTAGTTATGGAGCCTCATCCAGAGGTTCATGGCAGTGCCCTTCCCCCACACAGCCTTAATCTCATGGGACTGGGGCCCGGATTTTTTTTTTAACATTTCAATTACCCAATACTTTATTTTTTTTAATTAAGCCAAATACACATAGATCATGAATACATTTATGCATACATGGGGTACAATGTGTTGATTTTTTTATTCAATCTGACATGGTTACATCAAGCCAATCAACATAGCTTCCGCCTCATTTACTTGATTATTAAGACATTTATGTTCTACACTTGACAGATTTGACCTATACCCTTGTCATATGCTCCATAGGTGTGGCCCTGCCTTTTACCCTCCCTCTATCAAACCTTCCTCCTCCCCTCCCTTCCCCCTTCCATTTCTATCCTTCATCTTGGGCTATAGTGTTCTATCTTTCATAAGAAAGTGTGAGTAAACATAAGTTGGTTTCATAGAAGTACTGAGTACATTGGATGCTTTTTCCTCCATTCTCCAGCCCGATATTTGCTGCAATCTGGATAATAGGGAACTGATTTGTGCACTGAAGTTCTCACCCCTCTCTTCATCCGGGAGCATATTCTCTCTGGAACAAACCAAGCCTCCTGTGTCCTCTGACATGCAAATGAAATCACCTGTTGCTAAGGGCTCTGAGTTTCTCCTCCTTCTCAGGCTCTGTCTGGCCCTCACCCACCAGCAGACCCAGCGGGGACTCCTCTGCTCCTCTAGCCTGTGTTAAGCCCACACACTCTAGCCCTTCCTAGGAGCTGCAGCTGTAAAAGTGGGGGCAGGTTGGGGAGAAGCTGTGTCCCAAGGAAGTGCCAGGGGCAACCGCCCTTCCCAGTCCCAGGACTCTCTGAGTGTGCCCGCTGCTGGGGCCTGCTTTTGCTGTCCATCTCAGGCCCTGGCCCGGGTGTGGGCTCCTTTTCTTATCTCATATACAGGAGGACACGGTGAAAAGTGAAAGTGGGGAGACACTGGGGCCAGATTTATTGAAAGGGGAGGGTGACTGCTGGGCAGTACAAAGGTGACGTCTGTGCCTGGGGGCCAGACGTTTATATGGGGCAATAGGGGATGGGTACATTTCACAGCTTGCCCAGAAGGTTGGGGTTGGTACGACTTCCAGGGCGGAACAGCCGGGTCCTTGTGTCTTGGAGGGGACCGTTCATGTGTGGCTGCGATCGGCCTCCCATTAGACAGCTTCTGCCAGGGTCAGTCTTGGCTCCCCAGGGCTATGAGAGAGGGCAGGGCCTGGGTTGAGTCCTGCCTCTGCAGACCTGGGGAGAGTTACTATAGCGATTCTCTTGGGTTCTGTGAACTCGTTTTCCAACCAAAGGGGTGTCCTCAACTCGGTGCACCTCATAATCACCTGGAAAGCTGTTTGAAAATATCATACCTGTGCCTGGGCCTCCTCACAAACCATTAAATCACACCCCCTGCGGATGAGGCCCGGGCATACGGCTACAGCCTGCTCAGTTGATTGTGACATGGAGACAGTATCTCCAAGTCACCCACCCCACCCCCGTGATGGTTCGAATTTGAGAGGTTTCGGGGTGCCTGTGGCCCTCCCCGACTTCATGCTTCTTCTCCCTAATCTGGAGTCCAGGAAAGCAGCCGCACTTAGAGCCGATAGAAGCCACCCGCTGCGCAGAGCGCTCCGCCACGTGGTTCCCTTAACCTGGCAGGTGCAGCCGGCCCTGCAGGGACGCGCCTCGCTGGGCAGCCCTGCGGCAGCTGCCAGGGGAAGGAAGGAAACGCACGCGAGAGGCCTTGCCAGGCCTTTCCCCAGCCTGTGCCACGTCCCCTCAGGGGAGCAGGGGCACCAAGCGGGGACACCCCGCGATCTGGCCCTCGCAGCTCTCCCCACTGGGGGGAGGCGGCAGGGAACAGGAAGGCCTGTCGAAGGGTGGCAAGTCGTGATGGCACCGCGAGGGAAGCCCACAGGGTGCCGAACAATGGTGTCGGCAGGAGTCCCCGCCGGGGGGTGACACTCCATCCAGAGCTGTCACCTGCAGGCTAGCAGGCCGTGCGGAGCCCGAGGCGCGCAGACGGACGGCAGAGCGCATGCGTGCGCGGAGCCAGGTGCCCGGCTCGCGTCTGCAGGGGGTGGGCGCGGAGAGGCGCGCCTTCCTCCCGCGCGTGGGGCTCCCGGCCTCTCCCGGCCTCTGCACCGATGCTCACTCCTTAGACAAGCGAGAGCAAAGCCCCCTAACCAGCCAGGGGTAACACACTGCGCCGGAGAGACCTCTGGCGCCCCGACGGCGCTGCCACCTTCACGCCGCAGCCGCCCGGCTCGGCCCTCCGCGGGCTGGCGGCGCCTTCTCACCGAGGAGAGGAGGACTTTTCCCTTCCCTCGACAGAGCGTGTCCCTGCCTGCTCTCCTGCAGCCCAGACAGCCAGAGAGAAAGGAAGATCCCTCCGAGATCTGCAGTGGAGCTTCTGCAGAGCCCCTGTGCTCCGGGGAAAGGCGGGGCGGGAATTTAACCGCCCTCCGGATTTCAACCCGAAACCGCAGTGGCAGCTTCGTATTTTTCCCACTAGATGGGGTTCTTGATCTCGACCGCTAACGATCAACCAGCTAGAATAGTTTTAAATCATTTAATTTGGCTCTGAAGGCTGCTCAGAAATTTTATTCAAAGCGCAAGGAAATCTTTTATAGGAAGCGGCCATAGACTGAAATTGGACAAACCCTTGGGAATCTGGTTTATGTATCTTCTTTACGTAGCCAGTGTGATAAAGGGTGGGTGAATGTGTTTGCACAGGAATCCTAGGACAGCTGAAATGCAGACACAGGTGGAGTTACTAGAAAATGATTCCAATAAAGAGTGATTTTGAACAACGGTCTAAGTGGCTCTTCCTTTTGAGACAGGCTAGAGGCTTTAACCCTGGACAAGTAAGCTGAAAAAAATCCTTTAGCCTGGGCATTGTCACCATTTTGCTTGGTCATTGGTGGCCTGGTGCCAGGTGATTAGTCCCAGTCCTGAGACACACAAGTCAAAAAGACTAAGGTAAGCAAAGGATGATCACCTGAAGCCACTGAGACCAAAAGGGAAACTATGCTTTTCAAATGCAAACTCATTTTGCTGAGGGACTGGAAATAATTGTAACCTTTGAAGGAACAGAGCATAGATATTTATCTTCATCAATAATAATACCCACGGGGCTCCCATCTTGCCCCTTCAATTTGTGGAAAAGCCATCTCTGACATTTCTAGGCAGAATTGAAATAGTGCCAGACACCAATTCTGTCTTTAGGAGTCTACATTTTAGCCCAAGAAATAAAACTGTTTCCAGAAGACAGACCAAGACATACATTATTTACATCAGTTTAAGACTTTGCATGGGAATAAACACATCTATATGTAAAAAATTTAAAAAAATACTTTGCATGGATAAATGAAATCCTTGATGAACAAAGTCAAACCATTACATTTTGAAGTTACAAGTTTTCAGAGCTACAAAACCGGTTTAAAGAAAGTTCCTTTTTGAAGTGCCTTAATAGGATTCTACAAGAGGTGTCATCAGAATGCTTTGGGGGTGATTTTGAGACAAAAACACACAATCACCTTGTTACATTTTCATTTACTGTTGCAACTTATTTGAGGAACCCTCCTATTTCCCCAGGATTGGGGATATTTTTAATAGGCAGCCCTTGGGCACTGTGCAGAGAAACACTTTGGGGCTTGATCGTGGCACTCCACACAGTTCTGAGGGGAGTGGATATTGGGCTTTGTTTTCATTGTGTGCTGGGAACTGTTTCAATACACTCCCTGAAGAAGTATAATTAACAGTTTAACTATTTGAGTAGGTGGGCTTTAAGAAATTGGCTTCTCTTAACTCATTTCTCTGTCCTAGTCACAAGCTACAGGCATTCAGCCCCAATTTTGCATAAATTCTGTGTAAATTATATACACTTTTCAGCAGTTTATAAACATCGTCTAAGAAGACTGTCTATATAATAAAACTTCTTTCCAAACGTTTCTGCCATCCTAACAAATATTACGGCTGAACCCAAATGAGCCTGTCCATTACCCATAGGTCACCAGAAGGACATGCACAGAGACTCCTCAGCATCTGAGACTCCAGTTTTTGTCCAAAATGGAAACTGAAGCTAGAGCTCAAGTAATGCTTGCTGAGGTGAACTCAATTTTTTGGTTTTATGCAGACAGTGCCTATGCTATGCTACATATACCTAGAATCAAGGGCTCTCTCTGTCTCCTGACAAGTCTGGAGTCACATGTGCAATCCCAGAAATGCTACAAAATTAGCTCCAGGAAGTCCAGAGCTATAAATTCTCAACTCTTCAAGAGCTCACGTGTCCTTAGGGCCAACCAGACAGAGCAAGAACAAACAGACAGCACAATCCACTAATGGATTAATAAATTGTGGTACATGTACACCATGGAATACTATGCAGCCTTAAAGAAAGATGGACACTTTACCTCTTTCATGTTTACATGGATGGACCTGGAACACATTCTTCTTAGCAAAGTATCTCAAGAATGGAAGAAAAAGTATCCAATGTATACAGCCCTACTATGAAGCTAATTTATAGCTTTCATATGAAGGCCATAACCCAACTATAACACAAGAATATGGGGAAAGGGGCAAGGGAGGGAAGGGGGGGAGGGTGGGTGGAGAGAGGGTAAATGGTCAGATCACACTTATGGTGCATCTTAGAAGGGACAGGTGAAACATCCTAAATGCAGAACACAAATGTTTTCACATAATAAACAAGAAAATCCCAAGAAGGTTATGTCGAACAGTTAGATGGAAATATTTCAGATTGTATATGAAGCCCGCACTGTACCCCATGATTGCACTAATGTACACAGCTATGATTTAATTAAAAAAATTTGCATTTAGCAAGCTTCCCAGGGAGCTGTGCACACTAGTGTCTGAGAAGCCCTTGTCTTCAGAGCATAGTCAACAGAGCAGTGGATTCCTTTCCTCCAGGCCTCTTGGCTCAAATTCTGACTTCGCCATAATTTATGTGCTGGATTCAATTTTGACCAAAGTACACTACTTAAACACTAATTTTTTAATTCAACTTGTCAATATGTTTAGGATATTGCATCCTCATTTATAAGTGAAACGTTTGTAATTTCCCTTTCTAACAATATATTTTCTCCAATTTCAATATAAGGTGTATCCAGATCAGGTAGAGTGATAATGAAATATTTCCTCTTTTTTTATTGTTTATAAGATTTCTGGAATTGCTTGTCTTATAAAATCATTGTGGTCTGTAAGTTTATGATAGTTTGAACTTTGTTATTTCATTTAATTCATTGCTTAATTGCTGTTTTCCTATGAATTATTATACTGTGGTCAATATGTTAGCATAGCAGTATTCCCAGATAGTTTTTTGTTAGTTGGGAGGTTGGGCTTTGCGGGGGCAGAGTTAATACTTTGCCTGAAATATCTTATTTTATAACAGTGAAATTGCTTTCTCTTTTGTCTTATGTTTTTTTTGAGGTGAAATTTAAGTTTTTGTATAAGTAGTACTATTAGACCTATCTTGAATGTCTTGCTTGTATGGTATCACCTCATACCTTTTTTTAATTCTTAATAAACTGCTCACTTGTTAAAAAAAAAAAAAGAAAGAACATTATGCAGTTCATTTAAATTTGATTTGTTTTTCATCTATAACTTATTCCAACCAGATGTAAAAACCTCTCTTACACCACAGGTGCAAAAACAAGGCTTCCAACTTTTTAAAGTTCCTCTTTTATGTCTCATTCCATTTTATTTTCAGAATATGCACACAGGCCTGCACAGCTGAGGCTTCCTGAGCACCCTCAGTCCTGTATTTCCCAGGTAGGGTTCACTGTGAAGCCTGTTTGATCTTGGCAGGGACACTGCCATTAATTTCCTTCTACCTAAATGTTTAAAAATCCAGCCTGAGCAAGGGTGAGACCCCGTCTCTACTAAAAATAAGAAAAATCAGCTGGGCATTGTGGCAGGCACCTGTTGTCCCAGCTACTTGGGAGGCTGAGGGAGGAGGATCACTTGAACCCAAGAATCTGAGGTTGCTGTGAGCTGTGACACCGCAGCACTCTAACCTGGGCTACAGAGTAAGACTCTTGTCTCAAAATACACACACACACACACACACACATACGCACACATCCTCCCTTTAACAGACTTCCCAGGCTCTCGCCTGCCTTTCATCTCTTTGGGGCCAGCTTTAATTTGGGGTAACATAGAGGACCCATTCTCTGCAGGCTCTCAGGAGAGGTGCAGGGATCCATTCTAACCTCTGACTTTCATTTCTAGAAAACTGCCTGTTATAAGCACTTTATGTCTATTCCTACCTAACCTCAAAGCATCTGAGTAAAAGGAGGGAGTTCATCACTCACTGACATTTATCTTCCCACTGCTGCATGTTTGGTGTTACTCAAAGCACCGTGCTGAAGATCCTCGATTTTTCACCTTCCTTCCGGGTATTTTGATATCACACAGACGCAATAGATTAAAAACACTTTGCAAAAGCAGCAGGTGGCTTGTTGTGTTGAGTGAGGGAGACATTCAGAGCATGAGGGCTGCTGTGAGTGAGTTCTGCCTCAGCGACTCCCACGGTCCCCAAACCTTCACACCTCTCCCATGATCAGCCCCTAGACCAGCCATTGTCAGGAACTGGCCACCTCCAGGACCCTGAATGCCAATTTCCAAATTTCAGACTGTCTGATCGCAAGTCTTTTACCAGAGAGACTCGGGTTCCCTCATTGGGGCCTGATGACCCTGACTCAGGCCAAACCAACCAGAACATAAGCCCAACCCTTCAGTAGCTTCCACCGGAAATGAACGTACCCAAGAACATCATGCTTTTTCTGGTCAACGCTGAAGATCGGCAGAGCAACAGAGAAAGGCCGCACCAGGCACACTGCAGTGTTGCAAAGGTGGGTGTTTTCCTCTACCCTCCCCACTCCCGGCACTTCCCCCACAGACTCCATTCTCTGCTCACTCAATATTTTACTTATGTTCTCCAAGCCCTCGTGCCGGGCAAGTCCCCCTTGCTCCTACCCACCCAAAAGCCAGAGTTCCCATCAAGACTCACATCAGTGTCTAAGACGCTGCAAGATCAGAAGATGAATTACAGAGGATGAGATCACGCAGCAGAGGAGCTCAAAGGAAGAAGGCTGAGAATCAAGGTCCATGACTCTCTCTGCACTTCATGTTGGACCTAGAGTTTTGCATCATTGGTCCTCCACATATGAAAATTATACTTGTTGGAAGACTGAAGCATTATTGTGGGTACAGGTGTCCATCTGCCGGGCCTTAGAGCACAAAGGCAAGGTGCAAGGGGTTCTGGAGTCCAACTGCCTCTTTACTCATGTGCAACAATGACTTAACCCCTCTGTGCCTCATCTGCAAAATGGGGATAAAAGCGCCTCCCTGTCAGGGCTGCTGTGAGCTCCTACGAGCTGTCCCAGGCACAGTACTCAGCACAGAACATGCCCATGTAAGCGCCAAGTGCACTTCAGCTGCTGTAAGGACCAGTGGTGGTCAGAAACCCTTGTTTTGAAGGGCTCACATTAAAAAGAGCATTTCATTTTGATAATCTGTATTTGCCTTTTATTTTTGACATTGCTTCTTTGTGGACTAAAAGATAACAGAAATAAAGACAAGAGAACAGAGCAGAGTAAAGGAAAGATAGGATGGGGCACTAGGCTTGAAAACAAACAAGCAGAGTGATGAGAAACAGTAAAATTCCTTGGCAAAAATAATTTTGAGGCTGTTTATTACAAAAACAAGACTCCAAAACCAAATCAATAATGGCAAGAAAGGCTGCCTACAGCGAAAGCTCACCCACTTGAGTCTCCCGCCTTCACTTAGGACCGTATCCAACTCATCCCCAGAAAGTAAGAACAAATTTTATTTTCAAAGAACATCTTAGCAAAGACTTGGCATTCTCCCAGAGTAACCAACTCCTTTACCTCTGACAATAAGTCAAGAAAATACAAGCCCTTATCTTCTAGAAATGGATGTTTGGATAGAACTAAAACTGAGTGGTCAGAGGGCACAGAATTGGGATTATCCCTCCCTCTTTTATTTACAGTTCTGTTTCCCAATTATCAAACCCAATTTGAAATAAGTAGGAAACAATTGCTCAAATGCTGTACTTTTACTCAGATATTTTTGGAAAATCTCATGTTTTCTCAGCTTGTAAAACCCTTGTTACTGGTACAGTCCTGTCTACTGAAATCTGTAAAAATAATCTTAAATTTTAAATGATGACTGCCACTTCAAGAATGTAATTTCAAAAATCATGACTGGGTTTTAAGGGGATCATTCTGCTTTTGGCGTGTAGAAAACATAAAACACAAGAAGGGGCAGGCTAAGAAGATCCAGCGACCTCGCTGAGGCTGTGTAGTGACCGAGCTGAGAATGCTGAGGGCTGGCCTGGGCGTGCAGTGTTTGATGGGAGGACAGGGGGGTGGTGGGAAGACGGTCAGAACAGGACATGTGACAGACCCCTTCTGTCTGCATTTCTTTATGTGTTACTTTACTATTCAGTGGAAACAAAAACAGTTTATCATTCTGTCTGGCAATACATTATATTTATTTAGTGCTTCAGAAGAAGGAAAGAATTCTTGTTTCCTGAATACCTATTAGGTCTTTTGATTCCTTTTCCATCTGTACCCACTTAGCAATCTCCCTTCCCTTCCCTTCCCTTCCTTTCCTTGCCCTGCCCTGCCCTTTCTTCCCTTCTTTTCTTTTCTTATCGTTTTTGAGACAAAGTCACAAGCTGTCCCCCTGGGTAGAGTGCTGTGGCATCACAGCTCACGGCAACCTCCAACTCCTGGGCTTAAGCGATTCTCTTGCCTCAGCCTCCCAAGTAGCTGGGACTACAGGTGCCCACCACAATGCCCAGCTATTTTTTGGTTGTGGTTGTCATTGTTGTTTGGCAGGACCAGGCTGGATTTGAACCCACCAGCTCTGGTGTATGTGGCTAGTGCCTTAGCTGCTTGAGCTACAGGTGCTGAGCCCCACTTAGCAATTTCAAACATATTGTGATCTTACATATTTGTACACTGAGGCTCTAGATTTTCCATCTCTTAGATTTGAAGGGTGCATGTGGGAAGACCTAAGAGAGGAGTCATATCTTGATGTGCTTGCATTGCTTAGTAATAATGATTTTACAAGTTTGAAACTAATACTCAATTATTAATTGTTAGTAGATTAGAAATACTATTAGGAATAGGGAATAAAGTCTAGACAAACAGAGACAGTTATGAGGGTTTCAATTTGGGCTGATTATCTTGGCTGGGAGCACAAAGTGCGAGATCCTGTCACTTCAGTATTTCTGCAGTCTGGAGAGCTGTATACCCCTTCTCCCCTCACAGCTGTGGTGCAGCAGCTGGCTGGAGGCTTTGAAACTGCTTTCTGCCAGGGCAAGGCTGTCTGCTCTCAGGCAGTGGTTTTGGGGAGTGAAGAATGTGAATTCTTTAAACTTTGACCAACTCAGCAAGACTTGCTCCAGACCAGATAAGGAGAAGAAAGATCTGTTTTCTTCTGTCACCTCGATTGGGCCAGAGGAATCTACCTGTTTGGACACAAGGCTGTCAGAGTATTAAAAAACATCACATCTGTGGCCTGTGGGTCGGCTAGATTCTGGTCCTTGAGTTGGCCTCTGATTAGCTTCCTTATTAAGACTTTCTTTACATTAAGACCATTATAGTTCGAAGCAGTAAAAAGTAACAAGTAAATCCTTGCAATTAACATAATCAGCTGTAGAGTTAGTCTAGTTAGTAGGAATGCAAGGGCAGCGAGAACTTTGGTAGAATTGCCTTGCTTTCATGGATTTATGACTGTAACACTGCTGTATGAAACAAATACAGAGCTAGCCTGACACAGGGGTGGCATACTGGAAACCTCACAAAGAAGTGTGGGCTGCCTCCCGAGCCCCGCTGCTCTTAAAACTATCTGTGTCTATTATTTCTCTATATTAATATTCTGTAACTCCTACTAATAATTTTCTTCGGTCTCCTTGCACCAGCAGGCCACAGAGAAGTAAACCTACCATGTGTAGTGGCTGGTCCAAGACATGGATTCTCTCTCTTCCCTGAACTCCAAGGGTATATGCACTGCTGTCCGCTCAACTTCTCTCCCTGCGTGCCTAACTGGCATCTTAAATTAAATCCACGATCCTTCCCCCAACCGGCTTCCTCATCAGAGTTCATCTCAGTCACTGGCGTCTCCATTCTTAGGCGCACAGGTCAAAAACCTCTAGTCTCCAGATTCCTTTCTTTCTTCCACATATCTCTTTTAGTCAGTCAGAAAGTCTTCAGTTTACCCTCGAATTTCCAAGAACATATATTCTTTCCAGTTATTATGAGCTATATTAGTCAAACCAACCAACCCTAGCAACTAAACATTTGGGGCAATATATATCTTACAAATATAAGGAAACACAAAAAAATAGAAGAGAAAAATGATAACCCACAAGGAAAACAACCTGTCTTTTCCCAGAGGACACATGCCTATTCCAGAATAGTTTCCTCAAGGATCTAAAACCAGGGGTCCTCAAAGTACGGCCCGCGGGGCCACATGCTTTGGTGTGAATTGTATTTGTTCCCATTTTGGTTTTTACTTCAAAATAAGATATGAGCAGTGTGCATAGGAATTTGTTCATAGTTTTTTTTTTTTCCTAAACTATAGTTCGGCCCTCCAACTGTCTGAGGGACAGTGAATTGGCCCCCTGTTTAAAAAGTTTGAGGATGCCTGATCTAAACAGTATGGGGATATAACAAAAAACTCTCCCCAGTTTGGGAATTTAAATGATTTGGGACTTAAAAGGGCCTACAGGGTAAGGCTGACCCAGAAATAGATCATTTCTAACATAGAATTATATCTAATTCCTATTCCTGAGTTATCTAGTGATTTTTAAGCCTTTAACTTGATTTAAGGAGGTGCCAAACTGATCAGCATGTCCATGCCTGGCAGAAACAATTACAAATTCTATCTGGATAAAGTTTCTTTAATTAAAGCCCTTAAGTTATCCCTCCAATTTTTTTCAAACATAAGAGCCAGGCAAAGATAACTAGTCATGGAGGAAGCTAGACTACACAAGAAAGAACCAGAAGATGCCACAGAGATCAGAGATTCATTGAGGCTTAGGAACAGGAATTACCAGAGTCTATATGGTAATCATGCTTACTATGTTGGAATAAATAAAAGACAAACTAAAGATCTCTGCAGGAACAGAAAAAGATTTAAAGAAATGACACGTTGGACTTAAAAATAGAATTTTATAGAAATAAAAACATGATAAAATTTAAAACTACACAGATGAGTCCAACAAAGATTAGATACAAATAGAAGAGAATTTGCAAACAAGAAGATAAATCAGAAAAACTTACACAGAATGCAGCATGGAGAAACAAAATGATCAAAAAGCAAAATTCATTGTGGAAGTAAAATCTGCATGGATGGAAACAAATGAAGCCTTCCTGGCAACACTGATAAGCCAATCAAGTTGAAACTTGTGCTATCAACTATGTTTCTTAGAAGTGAAATAATGGACCATAACAAAGTCTTTCTCAAATTTTTCATAGTGACCAACATGCAGAGGTAGCTAGTGGGGTACGGCAGGGTCAAGTGCTTCCTATCACCATCCTCATATCACCAGCACCATGGAGCGCTAGACATATAGATCCTTCTGGAAAGTTGCACAGCCATGGAAGTCTCTGCACAGAGTAAGAACTACCTTCAACTGTGAATTGTCAAATATAGTTTATCCCAATAATGAAAGGTTGGTTTGACATCAGATAATGTAATGCTAGCAAAAAGGAGAAAGAATGTGAGATCCAGAAAAAGGTTTCTTGAATTTTTTAAGAAAATTTCAAATATTACCTTTATTAATATTTACATTTGGTTCTGTAAACAAAGTTGGCAAAAAAAACCCTAAGAATTTTTATACATACGTATAAAAATGTCAAGAATATGATCCTTATCACTTCTGAAAAGCACACACTTTTTAAAGTTTGAAAGCCAGTAAATGTGAAAGTCAATGAATAAGAGAAAAATATTGCTAACAGATTATTTGAATTTTCTTCTTCCTAAATATCTAAAACATTGCATATACTACTGTTTTCCACGTAGCTTAGAAAACTCACAAATTCTGATTTCTTTTCACTAGTCAGAAACAAGTCCAGTAAAGACTGTATAGGTGAACTACAAAGTCTGTTTTCTTCTTGTGTAGTAAGAATTCAGTTATTTCCTTATCTAATTCAGTATTTTAGTTCCAGATTTTTTTTGTTTCATCCTATTAATATTTCCACTTTTTGATGGATTTTACCAGAAGATAAACTATCCATATTCTTGACATTACATTCATTGAGTTCCTCGGGAGGACTATGGGATAAAGTCTTTGCCTGAATTGCTAGGTGTTCTTGTGAACTGTTATTGTTATCAGACCAGAACCATGACCATATACTGAATGAAGGTCCTTTCCCTTCAGATCCTTTGCTGGAAAAAAGCGTAGCATCTAACTTTTGTTTAGGTTGTGATGCACTATTATTCATGTTGAAACTAGAAACAGATACAGATGTCTGTAGCCTGCCTGAACAGCAATCTACTTTAATTCTTCTGAGTCATAGTCACTCACAGTTACTTTATGCTCAGAAATGTCAGACTTGCATTCCTGTTTATGTGGAGGTAGCTGTGTAAAATTTGCCACTTCCTGCTGGATTTAATAACATTTATTAGTCATTTTCTCATTTGGACCCCTCAATTTATTTGAAGGGCAAAGGATGGACTCTAAACTAAACACAATTTTTTCTGACCCAGTCAAAGATGCGGAAAAGAGCATAAAGAAGTATGAACCACCATTCAGAGGAATATGGGATTATGTAAATCAAGCCAAAATATGGATTGTAAGTGCCCCGATGGAGAAGAAAAAGAAAAAAAGCATGAAAAGAAAAATTCTGCTCCACCGTTTGTACATTATTTTCTCTGCATTCTTTCTGAGAAATACATTGCAATTCTAGCTTTTCTTTTGGTTCAGTCTTCTTCAGGACATTTGCAGAAATGAGTGAAAGTGACTCAACACTGTATTTTATTCTTTTAGGTCTATCCCTTTCCTATTCCATAAACTCAAAAACTAAAGATACAATGTCCTCAACAACTTGATGCTGGTTACTCTGTGAGAAATTTGTTGCTCACTTAGGTGAATTTGAAGATCTTCATATTCAGTAGGCAGCATTCACAATATCCTTTTTTTTTTTTTTTTCATCTCTTTCAACTAGAGTTGAATTGGGGTGGGGTTTCACCGCATTATTGCCTTATATTTAGATTCTTGGTTTAACCTGAGTTTGCTACTGGACGCTAGATGGCTTATCTACAACAAAGGGACTGGAAGGCTTCTGAATAGAATAATTTATATTAGACATATTGATCATCTGAAGATAAGATGACCTATAAAGTTGGCTCATATCTTCCACCTTCACAAAAGTCATTTTGAGTCTTGTTTTTCATGCACCAATACCAACTCTTTTCCCCACATCTTTAACAGAAGTACTTGATTTCTTCAGTAAATACAACTCTTTTTTCTTTTGTTCTATGTAGTATATGGTCTTTGATAGCCTTCACAACTAATAATTTTCCTCTGTTTAAACACACTGGTGACTTAAATGAATCTGGTGACTTAAATGAACTTCTATCGTGGCTGGAAGGTGGTTTCTGCAGTATATGTAGATTCTGCCTGTGGTACAGGAGAAACTTGACCCAAGGTTTGTGCAAATTTATCTTCCTTTTTATTTGAAATAAGATAACTGAATATCTTTGCTGAGAAATTCTTCAACTCACCTTCCCGGATCCTTGATGTCTTTTGGCAGATTTTCAGATATGGTGACAGAAGGTAAGTCCAGGTATAATACTTTTCCCCAAAGTGGCAGATGTCTGAATTTTTCTGGTCTGTTATCAGTTTTTAGGATTTCTAATTTGGTCTATTTTTTTTTTGTTCCATTTTTGACTTGGATTCCACCCTGGAAATGTCCTTTGCTAGGGATCCTTGTGGCTCTGGGGCTCATGGCAGCCGCCTGTTACCTACCTGCGGGGTCCCGAGAATGTGTCACGCCAGGCGGCCGCGAAAACAGGCCTCTCAGCCGGGCAGTCGCTTCTTCTCTCCCGCCGGCCACAGCCCCCTCACAGCAGAGATGCAGCTACCACAGAGTTTCAGGCCACATCCGGCCCAAGGCGGGAGGATGAAGGAGCAAAGGAGCAACCAGGCGGCCGCAAGGGCAGAAGATTAGAAAACTTGTCAGGAGGCAGCAGACACGTTCGCCCAGCCCGCGCCCTCGCACGTCGCCCTTCCCCTCTGAATCGCCCCTCCCCTTGTACGTCTCTCCTCCCCTCGCACGTCGCCCCACCCCTCGCACGTCGCCCTTCCCCTCTGAATCGCCCCTCCCCTTGTACGTCTCTCCTCCCCTCGCACGTCGCCCCTCCCCTCGCACGTCGCCCTTCCCCTCTGAATCGCCCCTCCCCTTGTACGTCTCTCCTCCCCTCGCACGTCTCCCCTCCCCCCGCACGTCGCCCCTCCCCTCGCACGTCGCCCCCTCACCTCACTCGCCCCCCTCCTCCCTCGCACGCCGCGCTCTCCCCTCGCACGTCCACACCCCGCCCCCCCCGCACGCTGCGCCCCGCCCCCTCGCGCGCCAACGATCTTAATAAAACTCAGAATCTGTAATTACAAACACTTCTAGTAAACCAGGAGAAGCGAATCTCCTTAATCTGATGAAAAGGATCCATGACCATCATACTGGACAAATGCTAGAAGCGTATACTTTGGAATGAAGAACCAGACAAGCTCACCGGCCAGTACCGCTTCCATTTAACGTTTCACTGGAGGTTCTAGCGAGAATAGAAAAGCCCCCAAATTACAAGTGACACGGATTAGATGGGAAGAATTAGAGAAAGTCCCAGGTAATCTACGAATTATTGGAATTAGTAAGTAAGCTTATCGTGGCTGCTGAAGACGAATGTGCAAAAATCCGTTGCACGGGGACATCTTGCAATGTCAGAAATCAATGCAGCACTTAGACCAGTGGGAGCAATTCAAAGCTGGACGAGGCTTCCACTGACCGAAACTTGAGAAAACTCCAACGCTGAAAAGAATAAGGATGGTCATTACCTGTATCTATTTCGTGTTATTTTAACTGTAAAGTATTTAATAAATAAAACTCGATGAGTACAGTGTGTATGTGAGAGACAGCAGAGTTAATAAAGCTGGCTGTGACACTCCCTGGGAAGCGACCTGGGTAGTGCCAGAATTTGCCCCCTGTGGATGATGCTAAACTGCCCTCAGCGAGGCTGCTGAACTTGATGGGGTGTGAAGTGTGGGTGTCCTGTGTGCCAGTGAGCATCAGAGGAGCAGGAAGAGAAGAAAACGCTGGAAACAGAAAGAGAGGTGCCTGGCACCTGCAATGCCTCTCCGGCGAGTACCCTCCTCTAGCAAAAGTTTACATCCTGGCATCTGGCAAAGCAGAAATGTGTCCAGAGCCCAGCTCCAGTATCATAAATCTGAGCAAGAGTGAACTTGGAGCTGTGAGGCAGTCAATCAATCAAAAAATGTATATGTTTGTGTGAATGTGACACATGCGTATTACACAGTTTTATATAATATGCTGTCAAAGTTAACTATAGTTAAACTAAAGTTGAAAGCTTTAAATTTAATATATACTTTCTATGTATGTATTTGGAAACATGGATTATAAAGGAGTGTTAAGGTTAGATTTAATGAAGAAACTTTTTAATAGATCAGAAAAAAAATCTTTGAGTATTTTCTTTGGGAAATGCCATTTTAACTCACTTTAACAAAAGTTCCTTATTTATAAACGTGAAAAGTTTTTAATAATCATTAGTTATTGCTGTACCCCTTCAAAATAATGCCCGTGATATTTCTTGCCTTTAGAAAATTATGACTTAGATTCACGTCTAATTTTTCCTTACCCAAATTCAGGCTTAAATTTAGAATAATAAAAATACTAAGATCCCTACAAGCATAAACTATCATTGAGTTTTTTTGGAAGTCATGCGACTCAAAGGTTTGTTCTTTCACTTTTCAGATTGTAGCAATACTGAGGTTTGCTTCACATTCTCCAAATTTTAGATGAGTTTTGATGTTGGACAAATGTATTTCAGTGACTATGGGGTTTTCTGAAGGTAGAGAAATACACTCTTGTTCAAGCACGGTTATTGGCACAATAACTGTCTATAAAAAGAGGGAAAGTCTCTTTAATAAACCAATAAGGAATAGCTGGATATCCATATGGAAAAAATTAACCTGCTGCCACTTCACCCACATATAAAAATCAATTGTACATATAAATGTGAAAGTCAAACTATAAAACTCTAGCAGACAATACATAATCTTGGACATATCAAGGGAGAAAACTTATAAGTTAGACCACCTTGAAATAAAGAGTTCATCAAAGATACCATGAGGAGAATGAAAAGGGAAAAACATAGAGCAGGAAAAGAAATTTTTAATAAAAGTAACTGACACAGGACTTACTTGCAGGCTGCCACAAATTATGAGAAAAGGACAACCCAACAGAAAAAGAGCAAATGACTTAAACAGGTACTTCGCAACATAGGAAATGCAAACATTATGTAAATATGTATATGCAAAGATGTTCGACCTCATTAGTAATCAGGTAAATGCAAATTAAAATAACACTGAGAAATCACTACACAAGCACAGAATAGCTAACATGTGAAAGACCGACAATAACAAGTGCTGACAAAGATGTGAAATGACTGACCTTTCATACCTTGTAGCCACTTTCAAAAATGCTTAAGGCTTCTCTAATAAAGTTGAATATAACCAACCACATGACCCAGCAAGTTGTGTTATCTCATATACATACACATATACACACATAATCCAAATGCTATATATGCAAGAGTAATGTGTATACCAATAGATAAGTAAAAGAATGTTGACAGCAACCTTATTAGAAGTACCTGGAAATTGGAGACAACTCCCAAACCCTCAAATTGCAATGGTTTTAAAGAATTGTGACCTATTTACTCAATATTATACAATCATATCTTTGAGCAAAAAGAAGGTACACAAAAACGCTGCATGCCTTCACCTTACATATCATAAAACAGGCAACACTCATGCTTAGGTAGAAAAATTATTTTTAAAAATAGGAATGAAGTGATTTATCAAAAAGATTAGGAGTGTGGTTACCCTTGGGGCACATGATAGATTTGGGGGAGATGTGAACTCTTTGACCTGGGAGTGCTTACACTTACCCAATGAGATATTACCACTGTTTACATCACTCTGAATGTATGTTCTACTTCACTATACAAATGGATTATTAAAGTATTTTTAAGTCTTAACTTGTGTATATTATTTGACCGCTTTGAACTTCAGTTTCTCTATCATATATAAAATAGAACATCCGTTGTACTCTAATAATTAAAGATTTTGAATACTCAGCTATCTCTATACAAATTGTCTTTCTGTTTCCCCCTCAAAGTCCAAACAACTGATTCTTCCTCATTAGAAATGGGGCATATTCCTTGGGGGGTTCACAGGAGCCAGAAAGATTCTCAGTACTATCTCCCTCCCCAACTAGAATTAGCAAAAATTAGGTTTTTTTAAATAGAGGCCTACGTCCATCTCCACTTTTGTTCCTTTAAGCCAGATGTCCTCAAACTTTTTAAACAGGGGGGCAATTCACTGTCCCTCAGACTGTTGGCGGCCGGACCATACTTAAAAAAAAAAAAAAAACTATGAACAAACTCCTATGCACACTGCACATATCTTATTTTGAAGTAAAAAACAAAATGGGAACAAATACAATTCACACCGATGCATGTTGGACCTCGGGCTATAGTTTGAGGACCCCTGCTTTAGGCCCTTGGACGTGAGGGAGGGGTAGTGGCAGACCTAGAGAATGGGGGGGGCAGGGGACAAAATGAGGAAAAAGACCCAAACTCCACGTTCTTGAAACATAAGGGACGTTTCAGGCAGAAACATGGTAGACAATATGAGATGGACCTGTGGACTCCCAGGCAGCCTGCAAAAGCCAGGGGGCCCCACCTGAGGGAAGATGTAACAGGTGACTTCCGCCAGCAGCGCTAAATAGTTTGCAGCCAGGAATGGGCGGGGCATTCTTCAGGCCCGCCACTGTTTCCGCCAGAAGTCCCACCCACAGCAGGTGGAACTGGAGTCTCCTCCTTCACCTCTACCCGCTGTGAGAGTACATGGGCCAACGCAGGAATTTCACCTACACTGTGCTCAGGGAACTTTGATGGTAATAGCCACTGTATCTAACAGAAAATGCTTCCCATGTTCCAGACCTCTCTACATACCCATTTATATGAAATTAATGTAATTCATGATTGCTCCTTCTGAAAATACACGGAGCTGTTAACTAAAACCCAGGTAAAACATACTCATTATCCCCTAGGGGGGATAAAAACAATTTTAAGAGAGGATAGTAAACACTATCCAGCAACTGGGATAAACTCGTTACCGTAGTTGAAGATGAGATCTCCCGCCAAGATTCTCAACAGTTCAGAGCGGAGGAAGGACCATCTTCTGTCATTTCCCTGCAGGCCAGGGCCTGGAGGACTGGCTGCAAACAGAGGGCCTGCTGCTAAGCAACCCAAGGAATACACAGCTTCTTTAAAGTCCCTTGGTTATTTTTCTCTCTGTAAAAGTGGTGGGATTACATTAAGGTCATTTTTAATTCTAGAATATTGTGATTCATCCTTAATTCACTGATCAATATTTTAAAATGTCCCAATGAGAAACAATCTATTTTTCCTGGTACCGATTTATAAAAGGAATTTGTCACAAAGTTCTTTATATCAGGCACACTGAGTAACTCAACTGACAATGTGCTTCCTATAGTTTGGCAAGAGACCCAGACTGCACGTTTAGCGAGCTTTTCTTGTATCTTCCCTCTGTAAAACTTGAGGACAAGAAATGAAGGCAAGCTCAGCGCTTCCTAAAGTTTATCCCACCAGTACCGTAAGATGCAACTTGAAAATTAAAAACAAACAAGCAAAAAAAGCCTTCTGATATCACATAAGGAAAAAATTGACAATACACATTAGTTTATCAAGGCACGGTTAATAGAAAGACTCTTTACAGTCCAGGGCGTCTCAAGACTTTATTTGTATTACACTAATTAATACCTAACGTAACCCATGTTGAAGGACTCACTTTAGAAAGTGTCCATGCTCCATTTCTCTTTTTTTGCTTCCCGTAAAAGTGTTCAAGAGATTTGAACATAAATGTTACCTCCATCTCATCTCCCCCTCCAATGAGGCCCTTGGTGTCTCCACTCCAACAATAACCCTCATGCTCTCAACCCCCTGGGCTCGTGTCTGCCCAGCTTCCTCAGCCTGCTAGATGAATTCAGCAGATGGCTGCTCCTACGTCCTAGAAGCACCCTCTTCTCTTGGCATTCCACTGATTGTGTTTTCTGGTGTCTTCCTCCATCCTTCCCAACCTCCTCTTCAGACTCCTTTGCCCCTACCAGACTTCAAAATGGGGCCCTTTCTCTGTACACTGGGTCTTGTCTCCTTCTTTCTCTCTCTCTCTCTGTCTCCTCCTTCCACACAGTACAAAATGCCACCATTGTGCCGATGGCTCCACAATTAATCTCTAGTGCAGCCTTCTGTGTCATATCTTGCTCCCCCTTTGTCAATATGCCCCAAAATAACTTCATGCTTTTCTACCTTGGGACTTTAGACTTCTGTATCCCGCTCCTGAGACATTCTTCTCCATTTCTATTCTCTTTCATCCTCTTAAACGTCACTTCTTCAGAAAGGCTACCCCCCACTCTCCTATCTAACATATGTTTCCTGCCACACATTCTCAATCACATATCCCGTTATTTTCTTTTTAGCACTGGTTACGAGCTATCAAGATTTTGTTTAACTTTGATTGCCTCACACGTTCTAAGAATGTGCCAGAACTATGTCTGTCTGTTCAGCCGACTACTTAGCACAGTGCCAGGTGCATAATAGGTGGCTGATAAATTGTTGTGGAATGAATGAATAAATACGGTACTTCTGTTTATTAAATTAATACAACCCCCTCACCTGTTTCCTGTTAGGGGGTTCTGGCAGAGGACTGCAGTTACTTAAATATTCTTGTCTGAAGAATGGTCCTTCTGGATCAGGGAAGGTTGTCCTCTTTGACCAAGGAAGCAGCTTTAGGAGGGGCACACCTGGAGTGGTGGGGGAGAAAGGAGACACCTGCTTTGCCAGCCAGATCTGCAGAATCCATCCCGGTGATCAATGGGGTGGCAGATGTCGCAGCCAGATCGCCCTCACATCTTCCTTATACTGTTTTCTGAGAGTCTAGATTTAGAGTCCAAAATAGAGTTCTTCGTTATTAAAAAGTCAAAAAAATCAAGCAGATGTTGGCACAGATGGGGTAAAAAGGGAAGAGTTATACACCATTGATGGGAATGTAAATTATACAGCCTCTACAGAGATCAGCACGGAGATTTCTCAAAGAACGAAAAGTGGATCTATCAGTCAATGCCGCAATCCCACTAGTGGGGACCTCCCCAGAGGAAAGGATAAGAAATCACGATATCAAAAAGATGCCTGCCCTTGCATATTTATCCCAGCACAATTCACAGTTGCAGAGATAGTGGGATCAACTTAAGTTTCCATTAACTGATAGTGGATAAAGAAAAGGTGGTATGTAAACACATGCACACACCATGAAGTACTCCTCAGTGATACAACAGAATGGAATTATGCCTTTCGGAGCAATTTAGATGGAACTGGAGGCCATTGTCCTAAGTGAAGTAACTCAGAAACAGAAACATAAATGCTGCATGTCCTCACTCGTAAGTGACAGCTGAACCATAGCTACATGAGGACACAAAGAGCAGTATAATGGGCAATGGAGACTCATCAGAGGTGGGGAAAAAGAAAAAATTACCTATGAGGTACAATATACATTGCTCAGACAATAGGTTTACTAAAAGCCTAGACTTCACCAGTACACAATATATGCATGTAACAGAATTCAATTTGTACCCTCTAAGTCTAATACAATTTTTTAAAGGGAAGAAAAAATAAATAAAATAGTAAAACCATACGATTAAATAGAACTCTTAGATGTCTCTCTGAAAGATCAAAGTTTCAAGGGAGGTTTGGTGAAGGAATGAATAAGCATTAATTCCTAGTCTACTTCTCTGAAGAGTTCCCCTCATGCCATTCTGGCACATTATATTTTCCAGAGATGGCCACAATAATACCTCCCAATCCACATACTCTTCTTAAAATGTGACTTTGACACCTCTCCTATTAAAAGATCAAGTCTATTTTCTTTCCCCTTGAATCTGAGTGAGCTTATAACTTTAGCAGACACAATAATGTGTCTTACAAGTTCCCTTCAACAAAGAAACAAACAAATAGGAAACAAGACTACATTATGAAAGACAGCACAGCTTCCACCTGGGCAGCTGCCTCAGAACCGAGCTACCATCTAAGACCGTGCCCAAGCAACTCTGTGCAGACGCTATATTTAGATATTCTGGCCAAAAAACCCTCACCTGTGGCCACAGATAAAAGCCAGTGTCAACACAAGACATGTGAGTGAGGAAGCCTTCTAGAAGATTTCCGTTCCCTAATTATCAAGTAAAACCCAGCCTTTGAGTGTCCTAGTTGGGACCCCTGTCATGTAGCAGAGATAAGACATCCTCAGATCCCCACTACCCAAATTTCTGCCCTCCAAAGTCCACGAGCATAACAAAACAAATTTTTTTTTTTGGCCAGGGCTGGGTTTGAACCCGCCACCTCCGGCATATGGGGCTCGTGCCTTACTCCTTTGAGCCACAGGCGCCACCCACAAAACAAATTTTTTGAGGCCATTATGTTTTGTGGCTTGTCAGCAGCGACAGTAACTCAAATACCAATATTCCTTGTCATTATAAAAGGATTTCTATCCTCTCAATATCAACAAGACTTGTGACAATACTAAAATTATTGAAAATCTGCAAGCAAGATTTATGTTTGAAGGGAAGAACAATTCTTTCACTAATGTATTAAAGTGATGTGCAGTGGTGTGCTAGGGCTAGCCCATACTGGCTGTGAGAGCCACATGTGCACATTACTTTCCAACTGGCTGTGGTGGGAGTATTTACACTATGGAAATTGGCAAAAACTGCAAATGAAGCCTTCCCTGTCCCCAGAATTGGTTTACCAGCATACCACTGGAAATGTGGGTTTCTGCTTCTTCATCTTTCTGCCTTGTTGCAAAAAAGGATTGACTTTGTAGGCAGTTTTCTAACAAGCCTGCTTTAAGTCTTATTTTTGATGTTCCAAGAGCTGCTCATGAGGCCTGAGGCTTCCAGGTTTGGCTTGCTGTGCTCTAGCATTCCCTGTTAGGGCCTCCACATGGACTGTCCCATCCCTGAAGTGTCCCTTACACACAGTGATACATGGAGGTGGAACAAGCCTGAATGTTCTGTGAGGGGCAAATGGTACCATGATACCCTTGAAAACAGGGAGTTTCTTCTTTCTGTTGATTGACTGTGGAAAGCTCTGCTGGCCACAGCTGAGCCCCTGACAGTACGGCCCACGGGCTCAGCACTGCCTCAGTTTCAGATGGTGAGGCACAGCAGGTAGCCCCCATGCTACCCTCTGCAGTGGCTGAGGGCCACATATGAGACTGAGACCCACACAAAAAAATGAATCAAGGCCATGAGTTGAGCCTTTAATAAAGACTCGTGGAATTGAGTTATTAAGTCAATCTCCCAGCACATAAGTGGTACTTTCTGCTGCCACTTTAATAAATTGCATCTCCAGTGTATTATCTGCACAGCTATTAAATATCTTCATTATTAGAATAGGAAATTGGGCAGCAGAAGATGAAATATCAAGCTCTGTGTAGTCTAACTCAGTGGCAGCACTGGGAGTAAAACTAAGTTTTGCGTTCATTCAAACTAGTGCTGGAAAAAGAAATACTTTAAAAATCATATCGGCATTTCTGCTAACAATTTAAGCTACAAATGTATTTACACAGGGAAAAATTAAGAAAGGTATTATAAGGATGTTCATCAAGGCACCATTTGGGTCCATCAATAAGTTACTGTTCTAATTTTCATGAGAAATATTGAGGCAAACCATACTCTGTAGAAATATTGCAAATTGGTAAAATGTGAGTTTCGAGGATATGCCTAGAAGAAAACACATAAATCACTCTAGGGAGTTAGGTAACTGGGCAGGAGTTTGCGGTAAAAAGGAACCTGAGTTTCATTTTATAAGGTTTTGAATTGTTTTAAGCTTAAGAAGTCACATCAATAACAGCATTTAATAAAATAACTTAATCTGTATTAAGTATTAAAATTTTCTGTGGTTTGAATATATTCCCCAAAAGTTCTTGTGTTGGAAACTTGATCCCCAGTGCAGCCGTGCTAGGACAAGGGACGTTTGGGAAGTGATTGAGTCATGAGGGCTCTACCTTCACGAATGGGTTAATCCATTCTTGGATTTATGGATTAATGAGTTGTTAAAGGTTAGTTATCATAATAGTGGATCTTTTCTAAAAGCCTGGTTTGGCCAGTTCCCATGAGCCCCCTCCTCACATGGTGTCCTACACCATGTCAAGACTCTGCAGAGTCCCCAACAGCAAGAAGGCCCTCCCCAGAGGTGGCCTTTCAGACTCAGACTTCATAGCCTCTCGAACTCTAAGAAATAAATTTATTTTCTTTGTAATTACCCAATCTTAAGTATTCCATTATAGCTACAGAAAGGAGACTGAGACAAATTCCTTTAGACAATTTTGTCCTCTTCCCTCTGCTGTGCCTAGGAGGCCCTTCAGTTGTCATCTTTGGTTGTTGGACCACACCCTTGGAGGATCATACCCTAAGCAGCTCACAGATTATTTATTTTTTTATTGTTGGTGGTTCATTGAGGGTACAAGAAACCAGATTACACTGCATTGTTAGGTAAAGTCCCTCTTACAATTGCACTTTTTTTTAAGTAAAGTCCCTCTTACAATTGGGTCTTGTCCCCAAAAGGTGTGGCACACACTGAGACCCCACCCACCCCTCCTTCCCTCTCTCTACTCTTCCTTTTCCCTCCGCTCCCTCCTTCTTTCTCTCTCTGCTCTCCCCTTCCCCCACCCTCACCGTGTCATTAATTGTGATTAATTGTCCTCATATCAAAATGGAGTACTTAGGATTCATGGTTCTCCATTCTTGTGATGCTTTACTAAGAATAATGTGTTTCACTTCCATCTGGGTTAATATGAAGGCTATAAAGTCTCCATTTTTTTAATGGCTGAATAGTATTCCATGGTATACATACACCACAGGTTGTTAATCCATTCCTGAGTTGGTGGGCATTTAGGCTGTTTCCATGATTTGGCGATTGTAAATTGAGCTGCAATAAACAGTCTAGTGCAAGTTTCCTTATGATAAAATGATTTTTTTCCTTCTGGGTAGATGCCCAGTAATGGGATTGCAGGATCAAAGGGGAGGTGTAGCTTGAGTTCTTTGAGGGTTCTCCATACTTCCTTCCAAAAAGGTTGTATTAGTTTGCAGTCCCACCAAGAGGGTAAAAGTGTTCCCTTCTCTCTGCATCCACACCAGCATCTGCAGTTTATAGATTTTTGTGATGTGGGCCATTCTCACTGGGGTTAGATGGTATCTCAGGGTAGTTTTGATTTGCATTTCTCTAATAATTAGGGATGATGCGCATTTTTTCATGTGTTTATTAACCATTCACCTGTCTTCTTTAGAGAAGGCTCTATTCGTGTCTCTTGCCCACTGTTATATGGGATTGTTGGCTTTTTCATGTGGATTAATTTGAGTTTGCTATAGATCCTAGTTATCAAGCTTTTGTCTGATTCAAAATATGCAAATATCTTTTCCCATTGTGTAGGTTGTCTATTTGCTTTGATTGTTGTTTCCTTAGCTATACAGAAGCTTTTCAGCTTAATTAAGTCCCATTTGTATATTTTTGTTGTTGCAATTGCCAGGACTGTCTTCTTCATGAAGTCTTTCCCCAGGCATTTTTTCAGGATTTTTATTGTTTCATGCCTTAAATTTAAGTCCTTTATTGATCTTCAATCAATTTTTATGAGTGGAGAAAGATGTGGGTCCAGTTTCAATCTTTTACATGTGGATATCCAATTCTCCCAGCACCATCTATTGAATAGAGAGTCTTTCCCCCAAGGTATGTTCTTATTTTGTTTATCGAACATTAGGTGGTTGTAAGATATTAGTTTCATTTCCTGGCTGTCTATTTGATTCCAAGTGTCTACATCTCTATTTTTGTGCCAGTACCATGCTGTCTTGACCACTATAGCTTTGTAGTACAGCCTTAGATCTGGTATGCTGATGCCCTTGGCTTTATTTTTATTACTAAGAACTGCCTTAGCTTTAAGAGGGGTTTTCTGATTCCATACAAAATGCAGAATCCTTTTTTCCAAGTCTTGAAACTAAGAGGTTGGTATTTTAATAGGGATGGCATTGAATTGGTAGATTGCTTTGGGAAGTATAGACATTTTAACAATATTGATTCTTCCCAGCCATGAGCATGATATGCTCTTCCATTTGTTAATATCCTCTACTATTCCCTTTCTTAGGATTTCATAATTTTCTTTATAGAGGTCTTGCACCTCTTTTGTTAGGTATATTCCTAGGTATTTCATTTTCTTTGAAACTATAGTGTGAAGGGAGTTGCGCCCTTAATTAGCCTCTCATCTTGGCTATTATTGGCGTATACAAAGGCTACTGACTTGTAGACATTGATTTTATATCCTGAGACATTACTGTATTTGTTTATGACTTCCCGGAGTCTTGTGGTTGAGTCTTTGGGGTTCTCTAAGTATAAAATCATATCATCAGCAAAGAGGGAGAGTTTGACCTCTGCTCCTATTTGGATGCCCTTTATTTCATTGTCTTGCCTAATTGTATTGGCTAGAACTTCTAGCACTATGATGAATAGTAAAGGCAACAGAGGACAATCTTGTCTGTTTCCAGTTCTAAGAGGAAAAGCTTTCAGTTTTATTCCATTCAGTAAAATATTAGCTGTGGGTTTGTCAGAGATAGCTTTGATCAGTTTAAGAAATGTGCCACCTGTACCTATACTCTTCAGTGTGCTAAGTAGAAAAGGATGCTGGATTTTATCAAATGCTTTTTCTGCATCTATTGAGAGGATCAAATGGTCTTTGTTTTTGCACCGTCAAATGGTGAATGATGTTTATGGACTTGCATGTATTAAAGCAGCCTTGCATCCCTGGGATAAAACCTACTTAATCATGACATAAGACTTTTTGATGATAACTTGTAATCTATTGGCTAGAATTTTGTTGAGAATTTTTGCACCTATATTCATTACTGAAACTGGTCTGAAATTCTCCTTTTTAGTTGGGTCTTTTCCGGGTTTTGGTATCAGGTTGATGTTTGCTTCGTAGAACATGTTGGGAAAGATTCCTTCCTCCCCACTTTTTTGGAATAATTTCTGCACTATGGGAATAAGCTCCTCTTTGAAGGTTTGATAGAATTCTGATGTGAAGCCATCTGGACTAGAGCATTTTTTTTGTTGGGAGATTTTTTATTGTTTCTTTGATCTCAGTGCTTGAAATTGGTCTGTTTGGTAGCTCTATTTCTTCCTTGCTAAGTCTAGGGAGAGGGTGTGATTCCAAATATTGATCCATTTAGTTCACATGGTCAAATTTCTGGGCATAGAGTTTCTGGTAGTATTCAGAGATGATCTCTTGTATCTCTGTGGCATCAGTTGTTATTTCCCCTTTATCATTTCTGATTGAGATTACTAACGATTTTACGTTTCTATTTCTAGTTAGTCTGGCCAAAGGTTTATCTATTTTATTTATTCTTTCAAAAAACCAACTCCTTGTTTCATTAATTTTCTGAATGATTCTTTTGTTTTCAATTTCATTGATCTGTGATTTAATTTTGGATATTTCTTTTCTTCTGCTGGGTTGAGTCATAGATTGTTCTTCTCTTTCCAATTCCATAAGATGGCTTGTGAGTTTGTTGATGTGCTCTCTTTCTGTTTTTCAAATGTAGGCATCTAAAGTGATAAATTTTCCTCTCAGAACACTTTTGCAGTATCCCACAGGTTTTGGTAGCTTGTGTCTTCATTGTTGTTATGCCCAAGGCAGTTAATGATTTCCTCTTTTATTTCTTCCTACACCCAACTGTCACTCAACAGAAAGTTGTTTAATTTCTATCCCTTTGTGTGGGGTTGAACATTTTTGGTGGAGTTGAGTTCCACCTTTAGCGCCTTGTGGTCTGAAAATTTCAATTCTTTTGATTCTGTTGAGGTTTGTTTTGTGTCGTAGGATATGATCAATTTTGGAGAATGTTCCATGGGGTGATGAGAAGAATGTATATTCTTTACTTTGGGGATGGAGTGTTCTATATGTGTCTATCAAGGATAGTTGTTCTAGGGTCTCATTTAAGTCCCTTATATCTTTAATTTCCGTTTAGAGGATCTGTCCAGCTCTGTAAGAGGAGTGTTAAAATCCTCTGTTACTATAATGTTATGGGATATCATATTGCTCAGACCTTGCTGAGTAAGGTCTATTTCAAGAATTTGGAGCATTTAAAATGGGTGTGTAAATATTTAAAATTAAAACGTCTTCTTGTTGTATTTTTCCCTTGACCAATATAAAGTGGCCATTTTTGTCTTTTTTGACTTTAGTTGCTTTAAATCCACATGTATTTGAAAATAAGATTGCAACTCCTCTTTTCTTCTGAATTCCATTTGCCTGAAAAATTGTCTTCCAACCCTTAACTCGGAATTTTAATTTGTGTTTTGAAGCTACATGTGTTTCCTGCAGGCAGCAAATGATGGCTTGTGTTTTTTAATACAGTCAGCCCATCTATGCCTCTTCAGTGGAGAATTCAAGCCATTAACATTTATTGAGATAATTGATAAGTGTGGTAGTGTTCTATTTTGTGAGAGTCCCTTGCTTAGTTTTATCTTTTGCATCATTGAGGAAGTTAGGTTCTGTCCTTTAATTGCTGAGTTCCTACTTTGCTGTTGATTTATTGTGATGGTCAGTGTGTAGAACAGGTTGAAGTATTTCCTATAGAGCTGGTCTTGTGGCAAATTTCCTCAATGTTTGCATATCAGTGAATGATTTTATTTCTGTGTCAATTTTAAAGCTTAGCTTAGGAGGATATAGAATTCTTGGCTGGAAATTGCTCTGTTTAAGTAGATTAAAGGTAGATGACTATTTTCTTCTTGCTCAAAAAGTTTCGATGAAGAAGTCTGCAGTCACCCTGGTGGATTTGCCTCTGTAGGCCAACTGGTGCTTAGTCCTGGCAGCTTGAAGAATCTTTTTTTTTTTTTTTTGTCTTGACTTTGGACAAGTTCATCACAAGCTTTGGAGAAGCTCTGTTAGAGTTGAGGTGACCTGGGGTCTGATATCCCTCTGAAAGAAATGTGTCAGAATCTTTGGTGATATTTAGGAAATTTT
>CAUYON010074084.1:0-12294 GCA_963573935.1 Arctocebus calabarensis | reverse complement strand
TTTGGTAATTTCCTTCTTAGTCTCATCTATGACCCACCTATCCTTCTGCATAATGTCATTTAGCTTCCATGTTTTGTATGAGTATGCAGATTCCTGTTATTATTGAGTTCAACTTTTATTCCATGATGGTCGGAGAAGATGCAAGGAGTAATTTCTATTCTTTTAAATTTGCTGAGGTTAGACTTGTGACCTAAGATGTGATCAATTTTGGAGTATGTTCCATGGGCTGATGAGAAGAATGTGTGTTCAATTTTATTAGGATGAAATGTTCTATAGATGTCTGTTAAATCCAGCTGTTGAATGGTTGAGTTTAAATCTAAAATTTCTTTACTTAGCTTTTTTTTGGAGGATCTATCCAACACTGCTAAAGAGTATTAAAATCACCAACTACTATGGAGCTAGGGGAAATCAAGTTACTCTTGTCTATTAGAGTTATTCTTATAAATTGAGGTGCATTCTGGTTGGGTGCATAAATATTAATAATTGAAATCTCATCATATTGAGTAGTATCTTTAACAAATATGAAATGTCCATCTTTATCCTTCCTTACTTTGATTGGTTTAAAGCCTATTATATCTGCGAATAAGATTGCAACACCTGCTTTTTTTCTGTTTTCCATTTGCCTGGAATATAGATGACCATCCCTTCACCTTGAGTCTAAATTTATGTTTTAAGGTAAGATGAGATTCTTGTAAGAAGCAGATATCTGGCCTGAGTTTTTGTATCCGGTCAGCCAACCTATGCCTCTTTAGAGGACAATTTAAACCATTCACATTAATTGAAAATGTTGATAAATCTTTAGACAGTCCAGTGGACATTTTTAATCCTTTCATCACTGTGGAAGTTGAAATTTGATAAAAAGTTTCTGGTTGAGTTTACTTTTGTGGTGGAGGATTATGCTGGTCATATGGAGGATGGATCTGAGAATATCCTGGAGAGCTGGCTTAGTTATAGAAAATTTCATCAACATGTAGATGTCATAAAAGTATTTAATTTCTCCATCATAAATGAAACTCAGTTTAGCTAGATACAGGATCCTGGGTTGAAAGTTATTTTGTTTTGGGAGATTAAAAGTCGATGACTATTCTCTTCTAGCTTGAAAGGTTTGATGAGAGAGATCTGCAGTTATTCTAATATTCTTTCCCTTATAGGTAATGGATTTCTTATGTCTGGCTGCTTACAGAATTTTCTCCTTCATATTAACTTTAGTGAAATTAATTTTGATGTGCCTGGAGGATGTCTTATTTGGGTTGAGTTGTCCTGGGGCTCTGAAACTGTCTGCTATTTGAATTTCAGAATCTCTTGGCATGTCTGGAAAGTTCTCCTTCATAATCTCATACAGAAGAGCCTCTGTGCCTTGTGGCACCACTTTATCATTTTCAGGTATCCCTATAAGGTGAATATTGGTTTTCTTCAAGTTATCCCAGAGCTGTCTGAGAGAATGATCCATTTTTGTCTTCCATTTCTCTTCCTCTTTGGAAGTTTGGGAGCATCCAAAAGCTTTGTCTTTCACATCAGAAATCCTTTCCTCTGCTTGCTCCATTCTGTTACTGAGGGATTCTACTGTGTTTCTCAGATCTTTGAAGGCTGCAACTTCTTGTCTCAATGTGTCAAAATCTTTGATCATTTTGTCTTTGAATTCTTGGAATTTTTGAGACATCTTTTGGGTCATCTTTTGGATTACTGCTTAAAATTCTAATTCCATCTTTTCCTCCCTTCTGATGATCTTATTTGCTATCCAGACTCTGAATTCAATTTCTGACATCTCAGCTATTTGCTTGTGCAGGGGATCTTGTGCTGTATCTACCTTGTTATTCCTTGGGGGAGTTGATCTACTCTGATTATTCATACTCCTATAGTTTTTCTGTTGATTCCACCTCATGATTATTTTTCACTGTTACCTATGACTGTCCTCAGAGTTGGGGAGGTGTCTCTCCCAGATCAGACCCTGGCAGGATCACTCTGTTGTTGCTGGATCTTCGTAGGAAGTTGACCCTGTGTAGCTTCTCTGGGACTGCCCCACCCAGGGAGTTCTGGCTTTGGGAGCAGCTCTGGAGTGTGGCATGCCACAGATCAAGCAGCCAGCTGTGGGATGGTGCACGCAGTTCTGGGAATGCCTGGCAACTGGTGGCCTTTGCAAAGATAGCCCGTGCTTCCAGCAGTCTCTTGCTGGGAGGAGGCCTCCAGCGGGAAGGCATTTGTTGTGCTGCCTCTTGAGTTTCTGGCCAGATGTGCAGGGGCTGGTTTGGAGGCAGAGAGGGTAGGGGAGGTTGCGTTGTGCTGCTTCAGGAGTTCCTGGCCTGGACAGGCAGGTGGAGTTCCTGCGCAGTGTGGCTGGCAGGTGGAGGGCAGGTGGGGGTCCCAGTGGAGTCCCTCACCACGGCAGGCTGCGAGCCCAGGTCCGATGGAGTCCCTCACTATTGTGAAAGGAGGCTCGAGTCCTGGTGGGTGTGGATCAGAGCCCCTCAGCGGTCCCTGAGGGGTCCCTGGCCAAGACAGGCAACGGGCCATTTCGGGTGTTTTGGAGTCCCTGCTTCCCTGGCCACGGCAGGGGGTGGGCCGAGGCCCGGGGGGGCACAGATTGGAGTTGCAGGGGAGACCCGGCAGAGTTCCTGGCATGGCTGATGGTGGGTCAAGGCCCGGCGGGGTGCCAATTTGGGCCGCATGTGGGTCCCAGTGGAGTTTCTGGCCGCTGCGGGTGATGGGCTGAGGACTAGTAGTGGGGCACGGATCTGAGCTGGCAGTGGTGGGTGTTGGGCTTGGCAGGGGCGGAGTGGAGCCCCGTGGTTCCTAGTGGAGTCCCTGGCCTGGGGTTGAAGGGATATTGGTGGGGCCCTGGAGTCTCTTACTTGGCAGGCCGCCTGGCCCGGTAGATAGGGAGGGAGGGCGCTGCTCAAGTCCTCCTCCTTCACCAGAGGTCAGGCTTCTGGTGCATCAGGTAAGCGTGAAGAGTATCCCAATTTTTATCTGGATAACTCCTGGGATAAACACAGGTTTGTGACCTTCTAGGGACCCCTGAACCTGCCTCCATCAACTGGACAGGAAAAGGGACATCCAGAAGTAGCTATAGTCATTATTCTATAAAATGAGAAGGCGACTTATCTGAGGCCTAAGAGTCAGAAGATCCAGCCATGGCAGCAGGTGAGAGGACATTCCTTTTTTTGGTATGTGTCATAGGGGTCAACGTTTTACATTTGTGAATTTTTCTTGCTATTCTCTTGGTGGTGGAGTAAGGCAAACTCCTGCTCAGGTTTGATCCTCAAAGGCTCAGGATGCCAGACCCAGCAGAAAGACCCCACTGCCCATATGGGTCCAGACAGAGGGGCCCCTTCTCTGTGGGAGGTCTTGGGGCTGCCCACTTCTCTAGGAATCCAGTGCTACACTTGAGCTACACTTCACTACATACAAGTGGGGTCAAACACTCTTATTGGTGAGAAAGCTGAGTCTCAGCAGACAGCCAAGCAGATAGGCAGTGAAGAGTTCTAATAATTTTAATAATAACAAAAATTTCACCACAAACTACAGAGATCGGAAGAAAGTGGCCTGACATCATTTAAGTGCTGAAAGAGAAGAACTATTCCCCAGAATCTAATATTTAGTGAAAGAACCTTTCAGGAATGGTGGAAAATCAAGACATTCTTATATGAAGGAGAAATAAGAATTTGCCACCAGCAGATCCAATTTTTTTTCTTTTTTTAAATTGAATCATAGCTGAGTATATTAGTGCAATCAAGGGGTACAATGTGCTGGTTTTATATACAATCTGAAACATTTCCATCAAACTGTTTAACATAGCCTTCATAGCACTTTCTTAGTTATTGTATGAAGACATTTATATTCTGTAGTTAGAAAGTTTCCCCTGTACCCTTCTAAGATGCACCATAGGTGTGGTTCCACCAATTACCTTTCCCCCACCCATCCTCCCTGCTGCCCTCCCCTCTCTTGCCCCTTTCCCCATATTTTGTGCTATAATTGGGTTATAGCCTTCATATGAAAGCTATAAATTACCTTCATAGTAGGGCTGAGTACATTGGATACTTTTTCTTTCATTCTTGAGATACTTTGCTAAGAAGAATACGTTCCACCTCCATGTACAAGTGATCCCATCTCAGGGTGGGCAAAGGATTTGAAGAGAAACTTCTTTAAAGAAGACAGGAACACAGCCTACAGAAACATGAAAAGAATTCTCATCATCCTTAATCATCAGAGAAATGCAAACAAAACTACTTTGAGATATTACCTAACTCCAGTAAGAATAGCCCATATAACAAAATCCCAAAATCAGAGATGTTGGCATGGATGTGGAGAAAAGGGAACACTTCTACACTGTTGGTGGGAATGCACACTAATGTGCTCCTGTTGGAAGGATGTTTGGAGAATACGTAGAGATCTAAAAATTGACCTGCCATTTGATCCTATAATTCCTTCACTTTGTATATACCCTGAAGACCAAAAATCACATTATAACAAAGACATCTGCACCAGAATGTTCATTGCAGCCCAATTCATGACTGCTAAGTCATGGAAGAAGCCCAAGTGCCCATTGACCCATGAATGGATTAATGAATTGTGGTACATGTATACCATGGGATACTATGCAGCCTTAAAGAAAGATAGAAGATCCTGTTAAAAGAGAAGGTAAAGGAAACTCTCTAAATGAAAAGGAAATGCTGAAAGGAGGATTCTTGGAACATCAGGAGGAAAATATGGTCAGCAAAAATGAGGGTAAAATACAATCAACTTCCTTTCTCTTAGTTTTATCTTTTAAAAAAAATTTGAAAAAAACAAGAAATACTTAAAACTAAACAATGTTGTGAAGCAAATGTTGCATACATGATGTGAGATGCTTTTTTTCCCCATTAAAAATAGTTAATGAAAAAAATCTATTTCCCGTACTTTTTTTTATTAAGTCTTATATACATAGATCATGAATACATTTACGCTTTTGTGGAATTCAATGTGTTGATTATTTATACAAATTGGAGTGCTTACATCCTATTAATTAACATAGCTTTCACCTCATTTACTTAATCACAGTGTTAAGACATTTGTGTTCAATACTTGACAGATTAGGCCCTCAGAATGACTATTTGAAAGGTAATTCATTATAAAGAAAATGATCAGGAACCATTCTGAAATTTTGTCGGTAGTTTCTCCCTTTCAAGTGTCCTTGTTTGCATAATGTGAGACAAAAGGACTGGAGTTGATTTTCTGTTCAGTTGTGCTCATGGCACTCTCCAATTCTGCTAGCTAAATTCCTACGAGCTTTCAGTGTGTGTACAGGAGAGTGCTATTTGTTGGAGAAAGGTCCACGAAAATCCTAAAACTGTTTAAAACACTCTGTTATATGTAAAATAATATATTTGATGAATATAGTAGTTTGTTTTATGAAATAATTTGAAAGATTTTAAGGTTTGATGGTTTACTGTACTTTCTCTACTGGCTTTTCTTCTTCTCTAATAGTGATAATGAAATGACTTAATTCAGATTAAGCATAGAAACAAGTACAGGAGCACTCCTCTCCTCTCCCCTTCTCTCCTCACCCCTCCTCTCCTCCCTCCTCTACCCTTCTCTGACTTCCCTTTCTTTTTAGAACCATTTGCAAGTAAGTTACAATCACTATTACCCTTCTCCATAATTATATTATGTATCTCCTAAGAACAAGGTTATTCTCCTAAATAACCACAATATAGTGATAGGATTTGAGATTAACATTGATGCAATACTATCTTAACTATGGTCCAGACTTCAAAGCTATTTTCTTCAGAAAATGGCTTTTTTTTTCCAGACTAAGTTAATAGGAAAGGAAGTCTTATAGAACTTTCAACACCCTTCTTTCTTTTCTTTTTTCTTTGAGACAGGCTTTTTTTCCACAGACTTACACCATTTCCCACCCCTTCAGAGCAATGCTCTTTCTTTTCAATACTCCTGAGTCTTTCACTTATTTCCTTAGGGCTCAACATGGGCCTGGCAGCCAGCTTTTGGAGATAACCTGGTGCTCAGGGATGAAGATGATGACTTACCAGGATTTCATTTCCCAGGAGTGATTAGCAGTTTTTTTCTAACAACTTTCAGAAACATGGGCAGTTATAAGGACCTTCAGGAGCCAGAAAAAGTACTTTGAAGAAAGGAGACAATTGATGTTTCCTTACCTTAATATAGTGGGTTTCTACTTATCCATAAGCAAATGTGAACAATTTAGAGTTGTCTGGGATTCAATTGCTTATTACTAGATTTTGGAAGCCAGTATTCTCAGTGGATTGTATAAAAGCAAAGAAAATCAAGTTACAGAGTAACATTTATAGAATGAGCTAATTACCATAAATAAAGACAATTTTTCCTCTCTATTGACATGCTTGAATAGGAGGATACAGATCAAATTACTAAAGTGGGTTACCTGGGGGAGGGGGTGTGATTGGCTTTTTCTTTACATAATGCTATGTTTTTAAAATGTAGACAAAACATGTGCTCTTTTTGAAATAAAAAATAAAGATAGAAAAATTAAAAAACCCAAAGTATTCAGAGAGTATGCAGACCTTTTGATTTAACACAAAACTCCCAAATACTGGAAAAGAAGGCTGTTGATGATATCACTGAACATAATATTTAGCACATGGGGATTGATTGCTCAATGGGTGAATGAATGAATGGAATTATCTGTGCTGAAGTTGAAAGAACTATCTTTATATATTACTAAACCTATTTCATTGGAATAAATTGATTTGGTATTCTTCAAGCTAAGACACTTTTTGCTAAGCTGAAGACAGAAGCAAATTTGGAAGGAAGTAAGATTTCATTTTGGAGAAATAAAACTTATAAAGGCTATTTTTCAGGAAGGGAAACGAGGCTTTCTAGCGGAATCCTAGGAAAGGCGTCAGCACGTGTATTTTGAGTTTTTCATCTCCTTTCCCCAAAGTGTCTTCTGGATTGTGATTCCTGGACTTGATAAGCTCACCCTCTAGGAGCATCTTCTTTTCTCTGAAGACATTCTGAATGCCAGACTGTGCCCTTCCTAAATGGTTAAAAATAAAAAATTCAAATAGTCATACATTTTGTCTGTTTCTTCATACCACTGAAGTGGACCGAACTGTCTCAATTTTCCATTGAGTTGCTTGACTCTTGTGGTCTCACGTAGTACCCATGAAAGATACAGCTTTTCCCCAAGGAAGGGCTAGATTGTTTGGATTCCATCAGCCTCTGAAAGGGCCTCATTTCTGACTAGTGTCCTGTCTTGGAAGCATCTGACTTAAATTTTCTCTAAACCACAGTCATATAATATTAAATGGAAATGACTTCTTTTTTCCTCTCTCTGTTCCTCGTCCTTAACTCTGCTGCTCTTCCACTTCTCATTGTAATGATTCTTTCAAGTCAGCACATCTGGGGACCTCACACAAAGGAGTGTGGCAAGTCCCCAGCTCAGAAGTTACATGACCATCAGACATTAAGAGCAAAGAGTGACCAGTGCCTTAACTCTCCTCCCCTCTCTCCTGGAGTAGCCCTGCTGTCTCCTTAGATAACATATGTCACTGAGAGGGAAAATGTGAACCATCTCACATCTTTTGCTTTCACAAATGCTTTAAACACAGGCTTGGAAATCTGTGGGCTTCTCACACATTCTCAGATGTATTCCTTGGTGCCTGACTGAAGTGAAATGATATGGTGCTTGGTGGAAGGAATCTGGGCTGTGCCAGCAGATGTTTTGGGGGTTTGGAGCCATTTACCTGGAAGCAAGCAGTGAATGCCCTTTCAGCTTGGAACCCTCAACTCTGTGGCGTCTCCGTGAAGGCTGGCTCAGCAGCACCACCTGTTAGCTTTCTGTTCCGTGTGGGACCCTAGGACATTTGTGGTTGGAGTCTTGTAATTTGATTGTGAACTTGATGATCCATGAGGAACAATCCCAGCCAATGGAAGTAGCATTGACAGGACTTGGCCTCAGTAGGTATAATGTTGGAGATGTAAAAATCTTAGCTGTATTTTTGTCTATCGTCCCTTTGGTAGCTCTCAAAAAAAAAAAAAATGCCACCCATCATCTCCACTTCTACTTCCCTCTCCATCAAAGGCAAACACTGTGGAAAAATTAGATAATAATAATAACAGCAATGGAAAAGTGATACTGTCATGATCAGACATCAAAGGAAATTGCAGACACTTAGAACAACATTGCTTCATGCACTTTTAGTACATTTTTATATACCACAGAGCAATTTACTGGGACAAGGACTTTAACATACTATTGGCAAGATAAGAATTATTGAGTTGAATGTTGTTTCACTAAATAACTTGGAACCCTTTTACAGCATTGACTGCATAGGAGCAGAGCTAACACTCTCTTTATGGGCATTGAGAGGAATTGTATTTTTACTGTGTGCAGTTGTTATATTTCAGGGAATATGATTTCACCAGTAGCTTTGCCAAATTTTTGCAGTAATAGGATTCTACTATATTCCTGTTTTAGTACCACAATCTCATGCATTGAAGTTTATTTGGAAAAAGTAAACAACATAGGCTGGGTGCCCGTAGCACAGTGGTTACAACGTCAGCCACATATACCGAGGGTGGCAGGTTTGAATCTGACCCAGGCCGACTAATCAACTGCAACAAAAAAATAGCTGGATGATGTGGTGGGCACCTATAATCCCAGCTACTTGGGAGGTTGAGGAAAGAGAATTGCTTGAGTCCAAGACTTTGAGGTTGCTGTGAGCTGTGATGCCCGAACACTCTACAGAGGAAGGCATAGTGAGACTCTGTCTCAAAAACAAACAAACAAATGAAGTTCAGCCAAATTCAAGTTATAGAGGATTTACATTATAATCCAATGTGAAGATTATCCCAATTTTTCTTTCTTTCTTTCTTTTTTTTTTTTTTTTTTTGGCCAGGGCTGTGTTTGAACCTGCCACCACTGATGTATAGTGCCGGTGCCCTACTCATTGAGCCACAGGTGCTGCCCAATTATCCCAAATTTTTCCTCCTCTTCCTCATCTTCAGAATTTCCCATCTCAGGTCTATTTATTGGATGGTAGCGCATCCTCCACGAGGATTCGATGGTATGCAATTAATTAATTTCTTGTAGGAAATGTTGCTCAGATGCTTTTATTGTGTGTGTGTGTGCTAGAAGAGTGTGAGTTGGGAGGTTTGGGTAATATTTTCTAATACCTATAAATTTAAATTACCTAGACCTCAAAAGAAGCCTCTCTTTCTTTTTAATATAGGACAGATCATGAAGAGATGGCTGTATTTTATCTATAATGTACTTTTCAAACTAACTTATTGAAAACAAGAATAACCCATCTGTATGCTATGAATAACACTATGCATGGAGAACAGGTGCAAATTCTGAGATCATTGTAGGAACAAAGCTGTCTGCAGAAGTAGTCTAGTACTTAGGAAGGCATGAACCTTCTGGAAAGAAGAACAAAAGGGGAACAGTCCAATTTTAAATAAGGAAAAGTAACTTGTGAGAGTGAAATTAGTGTATGGAACCAAATCTCTATCTTCTCTTTGATGACATTGTGACTTCTTAACTTAAAAAGGAAAAAAAAAATCAAATTAAAAAGCAAAGTATTTGATAAGTCTTTTAAACTATTTCTCTACAATATTTTATCCATCAGCATATTTATCTGAATTTGATATTTGTCTTCACAATATCTATCTGTATTTAACTGGAAGAGAAGGAAGATGTTGGGTATATACAAAAAGTTTAAAACTCAACTAATCAAATGCTGGTCTTTATTTCACTAGTAATTTTGGTTTCACTTTTTCAGCCAAGTTTCAGCTAGATTTGGGGGCCAGGTGACCTTCTCTTTTTGATGATGCAGAGTTCCTGTGTGTACAGGAACACTTGGTATCTGGGCCTACTGGCTACAAAAAGGCCTGGTTGAAGCCATACCCTCCAGTTGCAGAGACTGTCAGCCTGTCCTCTCACTTGGCACAGAGGAGGCTGCACTGTCAGTCAATAGCATGATTTGTTCTCACTTTCCAGCTGGCTACTTTGGTGCCGTTGTTGACACTTCCATGGTCAGACTTGTCTTCCAAGCACCTCACTTTCCACCTCCTGACTGAGACTTTGGCTTGGTCTCCTAGGAACAACTCTTTTTAACCCAATAAACAGAGAGGTTGATGGGATAGCTGTTAAAAAAAGAGTACATTTTAATGGAAAAATGAGGTATTTTCCATTGTGGTAAAGTGCTTTTTTTTTTTCAATCATAAAATTGTTCAAAAGAGGAAGCAAAAAGAGGAACATGTACTCATTTGTTTTAACTTGAGTTTGTAAAATGAGTTCTTGAGAAAGCTAGCAGGCATCTATTTCGAAGAATGATGACTTCTTTTTGACATCCAAACATCACATCACTTCCAGAGCATGATTTTGAATTTATAAATATGACTATAGATCACAAACTAGCAGTTATATGTGGAGTTTCAACATGACCACATACAAAACAGGAAGAAAGGGAATATTTACCTATGCAACTATTCGAAATAAGACCAGAGACAGTTAAAAGTAAGATAAGACTTCTCTTTTAGTGACCAATTAGCTGATACTTGAAAGGTCCTTTTCTAGCAGGAAAGTAACCTCGAGATATTTTTAAGCATGAAATTTCTTAACAACTTCTATAGTCCAGAATAGCATATGAATGTACATTTTGGAGTGCATACATGTAAGGACACAGAATCAGACTTGTTATTCAGAGATCCTCCCTATTTGAGGTACTCTCTAATTGAGGAAAAATTTTTGACTATTGATTATCAATCACAATTGTTCCATGCAGAGGGGAGAGCTAAGGTTTGGGCTGCAAAATATTGAAAACTACTGCACAGAGCCACCTACAACATCTAACCATGAACTTGTCACAAGCAATGGCAGAGAAAGGAGAAAGGAAGCAGACGTGCTTGCTGCCCATAGGAAATTATGGTCCTAACTGGACTATAAGTGAGGTAAGCAGGAGGTGTGTGGAGTGTTTGTTATATTCTCTCTGATGTTCTGTTGTGTTCTGAGCTCTCCCAGATTTGGCTGAAGGCTGGTTTTTCTTTCTGTACTATTCTATGTGACAATGACTATGGTGGTATCAACAACAATGTTACAGAAACCATTTGAGAAGTGAACAATTTTCCCACCTGAATTTTTTTGCCTGGTAGATTTCAACCTCTTCCTTTTCCCTAGAAGATTCTTCTCTGAGTATGAATCAAAAGAGAGCAGAGCTCAGATTGTCCGGAGTGAGGAAGCATAGTAGGACACCTCTTTAAAATGCTGGGAACAACTGCAATGGCATTGGAACTCCACTCATGAGTTGGTTGTCCCTGATGGTCGTTTTCCAGGTTTGTGTATAGGAAGCTCCAAAGGAGGATTGGCTAATTAGATTCACCAAAGGTCAGCTTACTCTAGAAATGAAAGTGCTGTGAGCGAGCACACAGAGTAAGTTACTTTCTTATGGAGCCCTTTCTATATGCTAGATTATTTTTTTCCTTCTTACTAAATTCCAAAAGCAACATTTTAAAGACGATATTGTTATTAATGAGAATGTCTGAATGAGTAGCAACGTGTTCACTTGTATACATTGAGTGCATGGCACATTTCATTTCTAAATTATTTAATAATTATTATCCTTATGCATAAGGAAACACAGGTTTAGGGAGATTAAATATCCTGTCAAGTTCACCCAGCCAAATAATGTCAAAATAGGGAATCTTCCTTGTTACTGTGTGATGCTTCTGTGCTATGCCAGAAGGTCAATGGCTCAGAATCCCCTTTCCTGTATAGTCCCAGGTTGGGGTTTGCACAAGAAAAATTTGCATGGTATCATCTGGAAGGTGGAAGTGAAGCAGCAGCCATTTTGCTCAGAGGGTGAATATAAGGGTGCCAGGTTCTAAGACAGTGATAACTTATACATTGCATCATCACTGAACTGCTGGTTCACCTTGTTGGCATTAGGTGGAGCAGCAGCTGGGTCCACAGCTCCTCAAGAGTCCTGAGCCAAAGCTGGAGACTTGAGCAACCTAATGGCAAAGGGCACCCACCTCTCTTTGCAAGTTATCTGTATTTAAAGGTTGGCGGCTGTGAGAGCCAGACATGGGTTCCACTTGTCTTTTGTCTCCGTGTGTCATGCCCAGCTTGTCTTCCTGATTGCTTCAGGAACCAGTCAATAGCCTCCCATAGACTTTTTTTTTTTTTTATTGTTGGGGATTCATTGAGGGTACAAGAAACCATGTTACACTGGTTGCATTTGTTAGGAAAAGACCCTCTTACAATCGTGTTTTGCCCCCAAAAGGTGTGGCACCAATCCAGGAATGGATTAGCAA
>CAUYON010074081.1:0-21532 GCA_963573935.1 Arctocebus calabarensis | reverse complement strand
GATTAAAACAAACTAAACAAAAAATTTTTGTTTTCACCAAAAATTAAGAACAGTATATTTTGGGGAGGGGCAAGATGGCTGACTAGAAGCAGCTCCGGAAGGAGGCTCCTGACCAAGGAGAAGGATAATGTCCAGAAAATGCCCAATTGAGCTGAATACTGGGAGCCTAGCCGAGAGAGAAGTGATAGCTGCAGATCACCTCTTCTGAGGCAAGCTGCAACTCCAAGAAAGCAAGCTTCAGGTACAAAATTCATCTGAAAGTAAAAGTATCCATCCCCTCCCCCAGGAAAGCTGTGGTCTTTTTTGCTTTCTGTTTCCTTTCTTTTTTCCTCTTCGTCTACTCCTGTGGGCTTTCTACAGATGAACAGTGAACTGTGGACCTCTTGTCCCACCCCACAGGAGAGTGCTGTGGGAAGTGGGGATTACTTCCCTGCTGGGACTCTGAACACTCTCTCGTTAGGCAAAAAATTGGAACTAAAGTTTTCCCAACCATTCTGAACTTCTGTACGCCCTTCCCCCCCTTACCTGAATCAGAAACCTAACTCCTGCTGAGACTGTGGGAGGAGGTTCTTGAGCAGCACCTCCACTCTCTGTCTGACCAAGTGCCTCACCTGGCAAAGAATTCTGCACGCAGCCTCCTCCTCCCCAACGGCCAACCGTGGCCCGGAACCATAGTGTACGACCCTGCCATGGGCCACTCTGGCTCAGCACCCAGGCCCACCCTACTCCAGGGGCTGTGGTGGGTGAGAGTGAACCTGCCACAAGCCTTACAACCTCGGGACCCTGGTCTGCCCCACTCCAGGGGCTGTGGTGGGCAGGAGCAACCCCGCCACCTGCCATGCCACCTCAGGACCCAGGACCGTCTCCTGCCCGTGACACTGTGGACATGAGAGACCCTGCTGGGAGTCGCGCCGCCTGGACACTCTGGCCTGCCCCACCCGAGAGACACCAGAGCCACCGGCCACAGGCCGTGCTTTGTCAGCACCCAGGCCCGCCCCACTCCAGGGGTTAAGGTGGAAGGGAGCAACCCCGCTGCAGGCTGAGCTGCCTCGATACCAAGGCATGCCCCACTCCAAGGACTCCTGCAAACACACGAGACTCTGCCACAGGCCGCACTGCCAAGACCCCAGCCTGCCTCGGCCAGTTCTGCCCCAGCCAGGGTCTCTGTTAGCTGTACAACCCACGTCCTCCCTCCAGTGCCCTCCCTGCTTCCTCACCAACCCCATCCATCTGCCCAGGGACTCGGGAAGTTACGCGACCCCGCACCCTCCCTTCAAGGCCCTCCCTATCTCTCTGCAGAGCCCTCTACCTGACCAGAGACTACTGGAGGCACCCACTCTCATTGCTAAAGCCACTGGGAGCCAGCCATTGCCAGAACCGTGGGCACTATTCCCAGCCCTGCTGCTGGACCTGTGTGTGACACGCTCCACTCCAGAGCTGCTCCCACAGCCACAACTCCCTGGCTGGGGCAGCCCCAGAGGAGCTGCACAAGGTTACTGCCTACAAATATCTTCCAACAATAGAGTGATCCCGCAACGGTCCAATCTTGCAGAGATGCCTCCCCAAATCTGAGGATGGCCAGAGGAAATGGTGAAAATAATCATGGGGTAGAATCAATGGAAAAACTCTGGCGATATGAATAATCAAAGTAGCACCCCCAACCAATGACAGGTAGATACAGCACAAGATCCCTTGCATAAGCAAATGGCTGAGATGTCAGAAGATGAATTCAGAGTCTGGATAGAAAATAAGATCAGTGGAATGGAGGTAAAGATGGAATTAGAATTTCTAGCAGTAATCCAAAAAAATGACCCAAAAGATGTCTCAAGAATTGAATGAATTCAAACACAAAATGACCAAAGATTTTGACACATTGAGACAAGAAGTTGCAGCTCAAAGATCTGAGAAACACAGTAGAATCCCTCAGCAACAGAATAGAGCAAGCAGAAGAAAGGATTTCTGACATTGAAGACAAAGCTTTCGAATGTTCCCAAACCTAAAAGAGGAAGAGCAATGGAAGGCAAAAACAGATCATTCCCTCAGACAGCTCTGGGATAACTCAAAGAAAACCAATATTTACCTTATAGGGATACCTGAAAATGACGAAGTGGCATCACAAGGCACAGAGTCTCTTCTTTAAGAGATTATGAAAGAGAACTTTCCAGACATACCGAGAGATTCTGAAATTCAGATAGCAGACAGTTTCAAAACCCCAGCATGACTCAACCTGAATAAGTCATCCCCCAGGCACTTCATAATTAAGTTCACTAAAGTTAATATGAAGGAGAAAATTCTGAAAGCAGCCAGAAAAAAAGAAGAAATCCATCACCTACAAGGGGAAGAATATTAGAATAACTGCAGATGTCTCTGATCAAACCTTTCAAGCTAGAAGAGAATGGTCATCGACTTTCAAACTCCTAAAACAAAATAACTTTCATTTTTTTTTTGAGACAGAGCCTCAAGCTATCACCCTGGATAGAGTGCTGTGACATCACAGCTCACAGCAACCTCCAATTCCCGGGCTTAAGCGAGTCTCTTGCTTCTGCCTTCTAAGTAGCTGGGACTACAGGTGCCTGCCACAACGCCCGGCCATTTTTGGTTGCAGCCGTCATTGTTGTTTGGTGGGCCTGGGCTTGATTCAAACCCGCCAGCTCAGGTGTATGTGGCTGGTGCCTTAGTCCGTTGAGCCACAGGCACCGAGCCAAAGAAAATAACTTTCAAGCTAGGATCCTATACCCAGGTAAACTGAGTTTCATTTATGATGGAGAAATTAAATACTTTAATGACATCCACATGTTGAAGAAATTTGCTGTAACTAAACCAGCTCTCCAAGATACTCTCAGACCTATTCTCCATAATGACCAGAGTAATTCTTCACAAAAGTAAACTCACCCAGAAACTTTTTATCAAATTCCAACTCCTACAGTGATAAAAATATTAAAAATGTCCACTGGATTTTCTAAAGATTTATCATTATTTTCTATCAATGTGAATGGTTTAAATTGTCCTCTAAAGAGGCATAGGTTGGCTGACTGGATACAAAAACGCAGGCCAGATATCTGCTGCATACAAGAAACTCATCTTACTTTAAAAGATAAATATAGATTCAAGGTGAAGGGATGGTCAACTATATTCCAGGCAAATGGAAAGCAGAAAAAAGCTGGTGGAGCAATCCTAATCAAAGATACAATAGACCTTAAATCAACCAAAATAAGGAAGGATAAGGATGGACACTTCATATTTGTTAAAGGTACTACTCAATATGATGAGATTTCAATTATTAATTTATGCACCCAACCAGAATGTGCCTCAATTTATAAGAGAAATGCTAACAGACATGAGCAACTTGATTACCTTCAGCTCCATATGAGTCGGAGATTTTAACACCCCTTTAACAGTGCTGGATAGATCTTCCAAAAAGACTCCAAACCCAGCAGGAGAAAAGAAATAACCAAAATTAGAGCAGAATTAAATGAAATTGAAAACAAAAGAATTATTCAACAGATCAATAAATCAAAAAGTTGTTTTTTTTAAAAGGTCAATACAATAGATAAACCTTTGGCTAACCTAACCAGGAAAGAAAGAGTAAAATCTCTAATTTTATCAATCAGGATTGGTAAAGATGAAATAACAACAGACCCCTCAGAAATTCAAAAAATCCTTAATGAATATTATAAGAACCTTTACTCTCAGAAATATGAAAATATGAAGGAAATTGATCAATACTTGGAAGCACACCACCTACCAAGACAGCCAAAATGAAGTGGAAATGTTGAACACGCCTATATCAAGTTCTGAAATAGCATCAACTATACAAAATCTCCTTAAAAAGAAAAGCCCGGGACCAAATGGCTTCACGTCAGAATTCTACCAAACCTTTAAAGAAGAACTAGTACCTATATTACTAAACTTCTTCCAAAATATAGAAAAAGAAGGAATACTACCCAACACATTCTATGAAGCAAAAATCACCTTGATCCCTAAACCAGGGAGAGACCCAACAAGAAAAGAAAACTATAGACCACTATCACTAATAAATATTGATGCAAAAATATTTAACAAGATCCTAAGAAACAGAATCCAACACACATCAAACAAATTATACACCATACCAAGTGGGCTCTACTATAAATCACTAGTGATCAAAACAGCATGGTACTGGCACAAAAACAGAGAGGTAGATGTTTGGAACAGAATAGAGAACCAAGAGATGAACCCAGCTACTTATCATTATTTGATCTTTGACAAGCCAATTAAAAACATTCAGTGGGGAAAAGACTCCCTATTTAACAAATGGTGCTGGGTGAACTGGCTAGCAACTTGTAGAAGTCTGAAACTGGACCCATATCTTTCACCATTAACTAAGATAGATTCTCACTGGATTAAAGACTTAAACTTAAGACATGAAACTATAAAAATTCTAGAAGAAAGTGCAGGGAAAACTTTTGAAGGAATCAGCTTGGGTGAATATTTTATGAGGAGGACTCCCCAGGCATTTGAAGCAGTATCTAAAATACACTACTGGAACCTGATCAAATTTAAAAGCTTCTGCATAGCCAAGAATGTAGTAAGTATAGCAAGCAGACCCTCCTCAGAATGGGAGAAAATATTTGCAGGTTATACCTCCGACAAAGTTTTAATAACCAGAATCCACAGAGAACTGAAACGTATTAGCAAGAAAAGAACAAGTGATACCATCTCAGGGTGGGCAAAGGACTTGAAGAGAAACTTCTCTAAAGAAGACAGGCGCATGACCTACAGACACATGAAAAAATGCTCACCATCATTAATCATCAGAGAAAGGCAAATCAAAACTACTTTGAGATACCACCTAACTCCAGGAAGATTAGCCCACATAACAAAATCCCAAAACCAGAGATGTTGGCGTGGATGTGGAGAAAAGGGAACACTTCTACATTGTTGGTGGGAATGAACACTAATATGTTCCTTTTGGAAAGATGTTTGGAGAATACTTGGAGATCTAAAAATTGACCTGCCATTCGACCCTATAATTCCTTTACTTGGTATATACCCTGAAGACCAAAAATCACTTTATAACAAAGACATATGTACCAGAATGTTCATTGCAGCTCAATTCATAATTGCTAAGTCATGGAAGAAGCCCAAATGCCCATCAACCCACAAATGGATTAATAAATTGTGGTACATGTATACCATGGAATACTATGCAGCCTTAAAGAAAGATGGAGACTTTACCTCTTTCATGTTTACATGGATGGAGCTGGAACATATGTTCTTCTTAGCAAAGTATCTCAAGAATGAAAGAAAAAGTATCCATTGTACTCAGCCCTACTATGAAGCTAATTTATAGCTTTCATATGAAGGCTATGACCCAATTATAGCATAAGAATATGGGGAAAGTGGTGAGGGAGAGGACGGGAGTGGGCAGGATGGGTGAAGGGAGGGTAAATGGTGGGGCCATAACTATAGTGCATCTTAGACGGTTTAAGACAAAACTTATTAAATGCAGAATACAAATGTCTTCATATAATAAGTAAGAAAATGACATGATGGCTATGTCAAACAGTTTGATGAAAACATTTTAGATTGTATATGAAACCAGCACATTATACCCCTTGATTGCACTAATGTACTCAGCTATGAGTCAACAATAAAAAAAAAGAACAGTATATTTTATCTATCACCTATTGATAAACTACAATTTTTTAAGCATATTCTATTGGTTATTTATGTAAAGGCAAAGGTAAGACATGGCAAAAGATGGGACAAAAGAGGGTCAGTGTCCAGAGAATTTGCTTCTGATTTGTGATGATGATAAAGCAAGTATCAAATATGTTCCTTGCAGATAGCTTATAAAACAGTTTGTATGTGGGTTCAACAAAGGACTGGATGAACCAGCAGCATTCAGATTCAGAGTCATCTCTGCTGGGTACTTGGTGAATGTTCAATAAATATTTATTGAATAAATTCAGTGACCTAGAAATGGAGGTTATATCTCTTTCTTGATGCTTGATCATAGGCATTTCCAGCCACTCATGCAGAAACACATTTACTGGTCTTTCTTTGTGTCCCCTAAACTCTACTGTGCCTAGAAGTTTGTTTCTGCTGCGAGAAAGCTAAGAACTCCTTACTTTATGGTCAAATGCTTCAAACTACTGTTTACTTAAGGAAAAAGCAGAAATACTGTTCCAGTTATTTGTCAGCTATACTATATTCCATTCATCATAAAGAAAAATAAGACTATGCAGAAGGCAGAGTTACCCTTTTTCCCCCTCTGGCTTTTCATTTTTCACTTCGAAAAGGGGGTGAGGGTCAACCTTATACTACTTAAGTATTAATAGTATTTGATTTGAAATATTCTCTTTCCCACTCTCTACCCTGTTGCAATGGGTTTATATAATCCTGCGAATCCTTGACTCTCCATGGGCTGCTGACTAGTGTCTCATGGTCAGTTCCAAAGTTATCTTTTATGAGAGCACCAATGATAGCAAGTGTGCAACACACACACCCTGAGAGTGGCATGGAGAAAAGATAGAGTGGGAATGTGTACAAGATCATAAATACAGTTGCAAGGATTTGATCTGAGTGTTTGAAGCTCATACACAATAAATAAAGCACCAGATATCCAACCCCACGGTTGAACATATGTTAGGAATGAACACCTAATTCATGTGTTATGGTTAAACACCCATCCAGGGAGTCTCATTAGCAAACACATTAATTAGGATCCTGTGTACTTTTCTACTGTCAACAGTTGTTTGTTTGAGCTAACCTTCCTACTTTTTTTAGAGTAAAACAGCACCATTTAGTGCAGGGAAAATGTCATTTAGTTTTATAAGAAATTTAGGATCTACCCAGGGTTTACATTCCCTTGTATACCTTCTGATCATTCGATATTTTAGATTTATGAATAAGGGCTAAGGTTTAACTTAGGTTAACAAGAACTTCAAATGGAAGTCTAAATTACAGTATTCTTGTATACACAGTTATTTTTATTTATTTATTTATTTATTTATTTATTTATTTATTGCAGTTTTTGGCCAGGGCCAGGTTTGAATCCGCCACCTCCAGTATATTGGGCTGGCACCCTACTCCTTTGAGCCACAGGCGCTGCCCTGTATACACAGTTTTTACTCTTATTTTAATTGATTGATTCCTGTTATTCATGTAATCTTGGGTAGTGAGGATGTCTGGATAAATAAGACATGTCTCCTGTTTTCATGTGGCTTACAGTCTAGCAGAAATCAGGAATGTCAACACATAATACAAATATGTCCCCAGCTTTACCATCTTATGGGTAAAAATGGGGGCAAGTTTATATGAATACCTAAAACTTCAATGCCCTAATCCAAGGCTCAGCAAACTGTTGCATGAAGGCCAAAGCTGGTCTGCCACCTATTTTTTGTAACATTTTATTGGCGCGTAGGCACACCCATTTCTTTACTTGTTTCTACAGCTGTCTTCATGCGGCAGTGAGGGAACTGAGTAGTTGCAGCTGAAAACCTAAAGCCCATAGAGCCTAAAATATTACTAGTTGGCTCTTTATAGAAAAAAATGTGTCCTTTAATTTATAGCTTTCATATGAAGGCTATACCCCAATTATAGCACAAGAATATGGGGAAAGGGGCATGGGAGGGAAGGGGAGGGGGGAGGATGGGTGGAGGGAGGGTGATTAGTGGGGCCACACCTATGGTGCATCTTAGAAGGGTACAGATGAAACTTACTAAATGCAGAATACAAATATCTTCATATAATAACTAAGAAAATGCCATGAAGGCTATGTTAAACAGTTTGATGAAAATACTTCACATTGTATATGAAGCCAGTACATTTTGCCTCATGATTGCACTAATGTACACAGCTATGATTTAATAAAAAAAAAAAAAAGAAAAGAAAAGAATAAAATGTGCTGTGCCATATTCCCATGTTCCCAGAATGCTTGAGATTTCCCTGGTATTTCTGTGGCTGTCTTGGTTGCCTTGTTGAGAGACAGGGAGTTTGCATGCACCCTTTGAGGCCAGGCTCAGACACTGATGGTCTCCAGATATCCTGCAGAGGCGTCACTGGGGCTGGATGGCACCTCCACTCCACCTACTGGCGGCTCAGGCCATAGCTTTTACTGCGTCCTCTGCACTGGCTGCCATGGCAAAACATCCTGGTTGCCCTCGGTGAAACCAGAAACTTGTTAACATCATGGGGAATCTTAACAAGAATTTGTTATGTTAACAAGAACTGCAGATGGAGGTCTAAATTACAGTATCCCTTTTATATACACAGCCAATTCAGAAGAGGCCCAACAGCCCTTGGAGATGTACAAAATCAAGTCACTTGGGTTGGCCTCCGTGAAGAGTCCTTCTGACTGAAGCTGCTGGCCAAGATCTTGGCAGGTGACAAGGAGAATGCCACTGCTTATTCTCCACTTGCCACTACAAACCCAACCCCCATACTCTCCGCCTGCTCTGGTCATTCTTGATGGTGCTGTTGGGTTTCAAGGCAGCGTCTCAGGTCCTAAAATGTCAGTTTCAGGCAGCTGTCTGGGTCCTCAGTTCTTGAAGTGCTCTTGATCAAAAATGAACAGATATCCCAAAGCAAGGCATGAATCAGTTTATTGAGAAAGAGAAAGATAAGTAAGGTGTACGCTTACAGAGCAATATATGTTCACCACAGGCAGTGAATGGGCCCTCATTGTCAAGACAAAGACAAGGCAAGGAGGCAAAGTTCATGGCTGTCAGCTCTCTTTCCTACCACCTAGGTCAGGCCTACCTCACGGTTCAGCGGTCACCTTGGAACTAGAGTCATTTTTTCATTCTTTTAAATAGTGGGATATTATTTATTTTTATTTCAGATTAATATGAGGGTACATATGTTTAGGTTATGTTGTTTTCATTTCTAAGGTAAAATTCAAGTTGTAGTTGAGCCCTTCATCAGTGTCTTACTGTGCAAGTGGACTGGACACTGTGAGCCTCTGAGAAGATACTAGGGGCTGTGAACTGCATGATATTTGGTCCTAAGGCTATTCTGAGTCACCTTCAAGACTCTATTGTGCCTGTGATTAGGACAGAGTCGTCTACAGCCTCTGCAGTTGGCGCACTAAGTGCTGATTGGTAGATGGCAGGGTAATCCCTCTTCCCCAGATGGAAGCTTGGGACAAAATTAAGGTGGGGGGCACCATGATGGAGGCCTTGGGGGCCTCACCTCGTCCTTCTTCCCAGGAGAGCCATTCCCAGCTCCCTCCCTCCGGGACTACATGGTAGGTTCCTTTGTTGAGCTTAGCCAATGAAAGACGCTGGCGGGAGACCCAGGAGCTCAGAAGGACAGTGTTTTATTCTGCAGGACTCTGCCTGCCAGGGGGCAGATGGGCACAGAGTCTGAGTCTTTTACTGAATCCCACACCCCTCACGAAGCTGCCAGTCCCTATGGGTGCTGGGGTCTTGCTTTCCTTACCCTTCCTGCCTAGCACTGGTGGTTGCTTCCTGAGCCTGTATCTCATCTGCTTTCACCGTGGCATTGCCCGTAATCCTTTGGTTAAGTTCTCCTCACTTACTCCCTTTGAGTGCCCATCATTTCCTATTGGACCCCGCCCACACCTAGAGCCTTTCCACCAGAACTCCCCCACATCAGGAGGATGACTGGGTTGGAACCCAAACCTTCCCTTACATCTTAGGCTGTGCCACTGACTCCATGTCATTTCCTTGTGCAATTTAGTCACAGGTATGATCTATGCAAGGCTGAGGTTCTCATCAATGAGAATCTCAAAGTGGTATGTGGGGCAGGGAGGGGCAAGATTAGAGGGCACTATCTTACTTCACTCTTCGGTGGTGTCTGAGTCCTACACACCCGCACTGCCGACTGGGGGTAGGGGCCTCTCAGCACATTTTAAGAATAGCTGCAGCTCAGTCCAGAGAAGCAAATGGGGCCAGAGAGGAGTGAACTGCTATTCTCCCCATGTACATCTGCTGCCCGGATCCTGCTTAGCCCACATGGCCTGTTCCAAAAGAAGGGCATCTGGGTGTCACGAGGCTATGCACCTGTTTGGTCTTCAGTCCTAACACACATGCATAGCTGAGGGTTACCTTTTAGATGTAGGTTAGGAGAACAGAGACTGGCTGTAATTGCATCATGATATTTACAAGGCCATGGCACAGAAGCAGAAACGTAAAACATAAGTGGAATGAATACTCGATCTGGGAATCCACAGTCTGTCAGCAAGAGATTTGGCAAAACTTGCAAACACCTCCCCATTCCCCGCTAACTGCTCTCTCAGGGGAACTTCAATTCTGCTTGATTTCCCAGACTCGCCCTCTGCCCCGCTGCCGGAGTTCTCAGTCAGGAGGCACCTCTCAGGGTTGCCATTCCGACTGATTTAATTTAGAGAATTTCTCACTCTTCACATGGCAGCAAAGGTCACGTGGCTTAGCTATTATGTTGTTCAGGAAACAGCTTCATGACTGCTGTGGTTGTGTAACATTGGCTGAGATTTCCTTTATGTGCTATTTATTTCTGTTGTTGGTCCTGAGACTGTAAAGTCTCACCAAACAGTTGTATGTGCACATTGTGAATACATATTTTTTCAAGGGCTTTATTGCCAAAGAGGATGAAAATGTGCGCATGCGCTTGCCTAAGTAGAGTTTTATCTTCCTCTTCCAAAGTGAATGGGGTGGGACAGGGATGGATTCACATTGATAGGGAATTGGTGTCATCTGGAGGCAGTTAGAACAAGGAGAAAGCCGGCTGGGTTGAAAGAGGGGAAGGCTTGAAAAAGTGCCCAGGGGCCATGGCTGACCACTCATTTTATTTAGAAAGTTAAACTCTGTCTGTAATTGGGAAGTTAAGGTGGCGTCCAAGACCATTCCACAGTCATTTCTTCAGCTCTGTTTTTCCTGACTTAATAAAGTCCCTGTGATGGAAAATGGATTCTCCCTCTATGAATCCCATAGGACTCCAGGAATTTGTGCCACCTGTTAGAAGTGAGGGCTCTGGATCTCTAGTGCTTTTTACCCACTTTGGGGTGGTTTGTAAAAGGCTTCCAAAGGGTTTGACCTGTCCTGCAGAGCTGTGAGGGGAGAGGGAAGGTGAATGCTCTCACCTGCGGGGTGTGGGCCCAGCATCCCTAATGGGTTTACAACCCATTGCTCGTCTGATTGCTAATTCGAGGCTGTGGCCCTTCCACACACCCTTCTATTTGTCACCCTCCACCAGACTCAGGTGCTCGCCATTCTTTATCAGATTTGTCCTTTTAATAAAACGATCTGGTGATTAATGAAATAACTTGACATGAATCCTGTTTTAAAGGAGAAGCCTCCTCTCAGCAGCCAGATCCTTCCCATCTATTCCCGACACGCATTGCCATGGGTCTTTGCCTGTCTCCCCTTCTATGCTGTGACCTCCTGGGCCTTGAGAACCACCTGTTTCTCCCTGAGTCCCTAGTGCCCACAATGGAACCCAAACAGAGAGGCTGCATGATGTTGGCTTAAGGGCAGCACAAGATATAGGTGTTGTGGGGACAGTGAACAGCCAGGTTTGCCAGTGGACACTAGAAAATGGTAGGGCAGAGGGACTTTATCACGTAATAAAACGGGCCTCTGCAAGGGATTTATTACAGAGGCAGAATTGGGATTGTCAGAGTGGGTTTTTACAGATCCCCAGGCAGCAGACAGTAGAATGGACTGGTTGGGGAGAGCAGGAGGAGGCTGTGACAATGGGCAGGTGGCAGGAAAGAAGGTCTGAAAGGAAACAGGGGCAGTGCGGATGACAGAGAGGAGGCCAAGGCAATCAGATCAATAAGACGTGTGGATTGAAACTGACAGGGCCAGCGAGGCGGGTAGCAAATATGACTGCACCTTTGGAAATCGGGTGAGTGAGGGGAACAGATTGTCACTACCTCCCCTGCCCTCCTACTTTCCACATACCTGCTGTTTTCCTGTTTACTTAGCTCCCGAGTCCCTTGCTTCTTTATTGACATTGGCTTGTCCCTCCCACCTCAACTTGAAAAGGAAAAATTCAAGGCAAACTTTGATCCTTCAGAACTCTGTAAGACAAAATTGGTGTCTACTTGGTGTCAGGTCTACCCTGCCTGGCCGCCTGCGACAGGGCCCAGTCAGCCAGCCCTGGCTACTCACGCCCACTTCGACCACACCCGTCTTGGCAACCCCGAGGAGGGGATTAAGTAGAGGGAGGGGCTGAGGAGTGCCCCTAGAAATGTTGGGTTAACATCACTAAAGGAGTTTAATAGTAATACATGTAATAATGATATTATCCAATATTTATTAAGTGCTTATTATGTTCTGAGCTTGAAATCTGAGATGATACATTCAGTTCCTTTTACAACATGAGGTACAGATTATTAAACCCATTTAGCAGCAAATAGGGTTAAGTCAGCACTTAAGAGCACGTAGCTTATAAGTGGAGTCACATGGGCAGCTGGACGTCACAGAACAGCCACTCTGCCAAAGAAAGATGCTTGGAATCTGGATGGGTAGCTGAGCCCTGCTGGCATTGAGGAGCTATTGGAAGGTCATTGTCAGCGTGCTCCTTCCATGAGGAGCTGAGGTGTACTCTCTGCAATCCTGGAGGGCCAGCCTTCTACCCTTCGGAGGGGCTGGACAAGTGGAGAATTGGAGTTTCTGCAAGAGAGTGGTGAGCCCTGCCCTGGACTAGCATCGCTGCTCTGGATGGTAGAAGGACACAAATCCTAGAGCCCAAGGCCAAGCTCACACAGCATCTATGGGCCACGGATCCCTTTTCTGTAAAATGGATTGTGATGAGGATCCGAGGAGGTCGGGGGTTTGTGTGCCAGGTGCATGACTGCTATTTGGTAAAAGGTTATTGGCTTTATTATGTCACCCAGAGAATGAGTGTCTGAGGAGGTGGCCCTCTCCTTCTTCCCAGTAAGGAACCTCTTACCTCACATGCGTTCATACGACAATGTTAGGGCATTTGACCGTGGCCCAGAAAGCTATGTTGAGCATTGTTGAACAATGCTCATGTTGTTACCCCCAGTTATACCTCAAGTCAGGATCTAGAGCAGACTCTTTGTGTACTTGACATGTTCTATGAAGTATCATCTCCTTGGCCTCATGAAATGTGCTGGTGATTTCATTGCATAACTTGGCATTTCCAACCAATGTAATTACATTTGGAAACTGTTATAAGTCGCTATTACTAAAGAAATCAAATATTTCTCCTCTTTATGTAAAGTGGAGATAATGATTCCTCTTAATGATCATATTGACTTGGAGAGCCTTGGCTGAAAAGGGGTTTTGCAAACACAAAGCAGAATTCCCCTTCTTCCTCTGCCCTTATTTAGTGTCTATCATAGGCGTGTCATTCTGGTACAAAACTGTGCGGAAAGCTCCGTCTCTTGGGACCTCTCAAACCATCATGCCACCTGAATGACTGGGTGTTGACATTAGAAGAAGGAAAGATGTCAAATGAAAATTAAAGGCTTCTGTCACAAATGGGAGCCATTCGTAAAAGTCACAGACACAGGATAATGATAGCAACGTTTCTTCTCTTTCAGCAACCGAGGCAGAGATACCAGCCCTGAGGGACCATGCCAGTGGTCTATCTAGGCCATGCCAGTGAGAGAGGCTGGGAGGAGGCTGTGCTTATTTTCTCATCTTTTAAATTTCAGATTAATAGGGTACAGACAATTAGGTTACATTGCATGTGGTAGGTAGAGTCCAAGTTGTAGTTGTGCCTCTACCTAAGACGTGTGCCTTATACCCTTACATTGTGCCTGTTAGGTGAGAGCACACCAAGGCTGTCCTGTAGAAGGTGACAGCATTCAGAGGCTCCTTGGAAGCCACCTGGCTAGTTGGAAGGAATGAGCCTGGGAAGATCTTGGGGAGGACTGTGGACTGCGGGGCACAGTGCTCGACACTGAGTAAATGTCCATGAAATAAACGTTTGCAAGATTAAGTCAGGGACACCATATCACCAGTTAGTTTTACCTGTGAGTCACAAAGCCGTCCTCTGTTCTTCTCCTTGTCTGCTGAGCTTGCGTCCAGCAAGTGCTGGTCAAGTGCCTATTAGTCTGAAATACTATCAGGTCCCGGAAATAAAGAGACAAAACAGTCCTTGCAGTAAAAAGCAAAGCAAAAGCAGATCGTGGTTTAGTGCTGGGGTGGTGTGTTGTTTTCTTTTCTCAAACTGAAATACTGTTAGATTGTTAATGGTCACTTGTAGCGCGCTCAGCAGAGTCACAAGGCCGCCCTCCTCCGGGTTCTGCGGGCAAGTGTGCTGTGATCCATGTCTGCCAGGGGCAACCGTGCATTTTATTCATTAATTCCCCCAGATAGTTATTTAGTGCCTTCTGTGATCTCCAAGGCTGTTCTGGGTGCTCGGAATGCAGCAGTGAACACAGCAGATATTTCAGTGGAAGGAAACAGACAATAAACAAATAATGTAGTGTCAGCGGAGATAAGTGTAGGAAGAAAAATAACGCAGAGTAAAGGAATAGAAAGTGACTGGTGAGGAAGTGGGGCCTCGCTGATGAGGCGACTTTTGAGCTAAGTCCTAGATGAATTAGGAGAATAGCAAGGAAGAAGATCGCAGGCAAAGGAGACAGCAAGCACAGAGCTTGGGGGGAGGAAAGGAATGGTCTGAAGGGGAGTGGCTGCTTTGGGGGAGAAATTAGTTGGAGATGGAGCTGAGGGCTGTTCATTTAGGGGCCCATGAGCCTTAGTAAGCCAATTTGGAGGGGAAGCCACATATGCAGATTTGAGCAGAGGAAAACAGGGCCATTTTCCTTATTTAAAGGGGAGATGAAGTGAATCGGGCAAGCCTGGAAGAAAGGCAACCAGCAAGGACGCTGTTGCAGGAGAACAGCTGGGACAGGTGCTGGATTTGTTTGATGGGTAGCTAGAAAGTGGAGCGGGAGGAGCTTTCTGACTGTGTGTGTGATAGCAACAGAGGACCGCAAGCTTCAAGGTCTGAGAAACTGGGGGAAAGGAGATGCCACAGAGGTGAGGGTTTAGCATTTCTATTAGACTTTGGGGTAGCCGGCCCATAGGTGCTGCAGGGAGAGGCCAAACCGAGCCCCAGGGAGGCGGCCTGTGCCTTTGACATCCTCGGCGGGTGCTTGTAGTTCTATTTCATAAAGGACAGACATTTCCTTGGACAAAATTTCCAGGATTTGCAAAGTGTCTCCTTAGTGAAAAAAGAAAAAAATACAGGTTACACTTTAAAATTGATTGATCATTATTTTCTGAATTGAAACCTGGGATACACAGTCCAATAAATATCCATATTTCAAAATCGAGACTGTTCAGAATGTCTGCGTACATTATCGCTGACTTGGCTAATTCCTATGCCCTTGAATTCATTCATTCCACAAGCATTTATTGAGCACCTCCTACATACTTTGGCACTTTTTAATGTACAGAAATAAATAAGGCTAATTAAGGAGGCTACTTGGCTCATTTCACTTCTTTCGGGTAGCAGATAGCTTCACTCCAAACTTCGTGTAAGTTTAAATAAAGGATGATATGGCCCTGCCTCTCTTGCCTCCTCCCACCCTCTCCTTTGTCAGCCTGTTCTTTCTTGCTATTCCTCACACATGCTCTTGCCCGATGATGTGTACCCTTCCAGTGCCCTCCACCCGCCGGGTTGCTCCCCCAGATGTTAGCAATGCCCATTTCCTTCCTTAACTTAGGTTTCTGTTTTTAGTGTCATGTTGTCATAACATCTCCTGTCATCTCTATCTCAGGTGGCATCCACCTGCTGTCACTCTCTGTCCCTGGTCACACATGACCACCTGACATGGCGTGTCTCTGCCTTTGTTCTTGTCGGTGACCCGCTGCTGGAGGGTCAGCCCCCGGGAAGAGGACCATCTTGTCCTCCCCTGGATTGTTTTGATGAGAATCATAATCCTTCCTGACACCTCATAAGCGCTCAGTAACTAGTTGGCCAATGTAGGAATGAACTTAGCAGGATTTATTGTTAATGAGTTTGTTCGTTTTTAACCTCGGGACTTCAGGTGGCGTATGAGTGTCCCAGGGCTACCCCAACAAAGCAGCACGCGCTGACTTAAACCACGGACGCGTACTTCTCACGGGTCTGGAGGCTGCAAGTTCAAGATCAAGGTGCTGCAGGGTTGTTTTCTCCTGAGGCCAGTCTCCTGGGCCTGCAGACGGCTGCCTTGTCACCATGTCCTCACAAGGCCTTTCCTGTGAGGATATTCCTGGTGTCTCTGCCTCCTCTAAGGAAGACACTTGTCATATCAAATGAGGATCACCTTATGACCTCATTTAATCATCATCTCTTTAAAGCCCTTCTCTCTAAATATAGTCCCATTGGGGGCTAAGGTTTCATCATACAAATTTTGGGGGAACACAGTCAAGTTTATAACTGATCAGAAAATGCTGCTTCTTAGAATAACAGCTTTTTTTTTTTTTTTTTGGTAGAGGCAGAGTCTCACTTTATCGCCCTTGGTAGAGTGCCGTGGCATCACACAGCTCACAACAACCTCCAACTCCTGGGTTTAGGTGATTCTCTTGCCTCAGCCTCCCCAGTAGCTGGGACTACAGGTGCCTGCCACAACACCCGGATATTTTTTGTTATTGTTGTTGCAGTTTGGCTGGAGCAGGGTTATATGGGGCCGGTGCCCTACCCACTGAGCCACAGATGCTGCTTTTCACCCTGGCCTCCGTGTGACATTGGGTTTGTCTCACAGCTCTTTTGACACCAGGAGCCCCATGCTCCATCCAGGCATGGCTGTGCTATGGGTGGGGTTTCTGTGGCACCCGGTCTGCAGGAGTCCTCTTTCCTCTGTCCCATGTCATTCCTACCCCTGCTACCTCTGCACTGCGAGGGCTCCTCCTCGCCTGGGGGCTTGGCTTGATCACAGCTGGCACCTGTCTTTGGTTACTCACCTCTGGAGGGTTAAGGGCTGCTGTGGCCCCTGATAGTCTGCTGAGGGGTGTGAGTCTGTACTGCGTTCTCTTTTCGGAGACAGGGCTCTCCCACACAGCACAGTGAGGCCCCTCTGTGTGCTTAGAATCCTAACTTACAGACCTTTAATTTGGGCAGTGTTCGGGGTGATTTTATGTAAGCACTTATGTACCCAATACCACACATGAGCTTGGCCAGGCCCTGCGGATGCAGTGTCCACAGCAGGTCTGGGTCTAGCAGGAAAGCCAGTGGGTTATGCAGCCACACCACATGGCCAGAAGAGGGTGTTGGTACAGGTCACAAGGTTGCAGGCTGGGCAAAGGACAAAGTGCCCTCTTATCTGGGAGGCATCACAGAAGGAACAAAATTCCAAATTCTTTGACATTTCTCCCAGTGAGAGCCAAAGTCAATGTCTTTTCGCCACGAATCTGGGTCAGCTTCTGACTGCCATAAGTGACAGACTATGACTAAATTAACCCTCTGGGTTCCAAGGCTAGGTCATGAAAGTCATCGTGTTCCCTGGAATAGGATGTCTGAGCACTCTCTGGCTGTCTGGCTGGTGAGGCAACGTGCAGGCACCATAGTGGACAGTCTCAGCTGAGCTTGGCTTTCACCAGCTCCACCAAGGTACCAGCCATGTGAGTGTGAAGCGCCCTTGGGAGTGGGTCCCCCATTTTCAGTGTCATTTGAGTCACACCCACCTAAGGTGCCAGACATCGTGGAGGAGAGACAAGCCATTCTTGCTTGTTACCCCCTGAGTTTTGGGGGGTCTGAGATGGAGCACTGGCTCTGGACTGGAGCATCCAAATGAAGGCCTCTCAAGTGGGGGTTAAGGGATGAGCTCACTGTGGGCACGTCGGGAAGCACCTGTCGGGCCAAAGGGCGGCGTCTGCACAGCACACAGGACCTCAGAGGTGGAGTGCGCAGGGAATGCCAGGCACATGTGGCTGCAGCACAGGCTGGCAGGCGAGACAAGGGGAAGGAAACATGCAGGGACAGACAACGGGGAGCCTCCCCCGCCTCACAGGCCCGCCTCAGCCTTTCTTCCCTTCCGGCTAATCTAAAATCAGGTGGTCTCACCATTCCTGACGATGTCCTCATGTCCTGTTGACTTTAGTGAAATCAAGTGTTGGGCAATACTTAAGGTGCTGTCTGTAACACAGTAACAAAAGGGGCCCTTTATTTCCTGCATCTGAACCACAGGCTTCCAGCTTCAGTTTTAACATTTCAGTTGTGCGTATGACAAGACCATCCTCCAGTGTCCATTATATTTGTCCCCTAAAGAAAGGGTGCGTGAGTCAGCCTTCTGCAATGCTATGACATCCAGGGCACAGAGCAGCCCAGAACTGGGAGGGGTCCTGTCCGGGGAAGCGAACATTGCCATACACCTTGCCATCCATCCCCCGGCCCCCCAGGATACCGCCATCATGTTTACTTCTGAACTTACCCTTTCCTTTTCTTTTCCATGGGGACCAAAGACTTTTCCCTCCTTGGAAAGGAGGATCCGATTCTATACTCTTGTTGAGACGATTTTAGAAGCACCTAGCTCTGGGCTGCAGGATATTGTAGCGTGTTTCCATAACGCATTTAAAGTCTCACTCCTTAAAACTGTCACGTCTGGAGAGCCCTAGATAAGTCAGCAAGGACACAGACGTGATCACTCTCTCCTGCCTCTAGTATTACAGGCAGCTATCAATTCCAGCTCATCTAGGCTGCTGCAACCCCAGCACCCAGAGCCATTTCCATATTATTACACCAAACTGGAAATTACAGAGGCTGCGTATTCCTCAGCAAAGTCTCCAATTTAAGCTTATCACGTAGTACTAGGTTATTAGTGACAAGCATCATTATTTTCAAGTTACATCCTATCTGCAAGATTTTGCTCTCAAATCCTTTGGAAGATGTCAGCTGTGCTGCTCCGATTCTCCTCTGGGTAAGCTGCACTGTTCACGTTAATGTGCTCTTACCACAGGCTTTAAAATTAATTTTTGATCATCGATTCCTTGCATTAACAGCCCCCGGAGCCCTTCTAGTGAGTAGAGAAACATCACAGAGCGTGGCCACAGAGTGAGTCAGTGGGCAAGCCGGAGTCGGAAGGAACCGAGCTTTAATTAAGCAGGATCTCGCCGGGCCTCAGAGCACCTGTTAGAGGCTACACCCCTGAGCTAACAAGAAAAATGAGAACCGCATTTCTATTTTTCTTTTAGTCTGGATGTTGCTTGATTCAGTCAAATAATTCAATTTAGGGAAAACCAAATATTCAAGTTGAGGAATGATACATCCAACTCATTCAGTTGTTTTTATTGAATTGGGAAAGTAAACAAAAGCGGGTTGACTAGTTACTTGCTCCCAAACATTTAACCGCTCACTCCAGAAAATCTCTAGGGTCTTTGTCAACTATGTGATTCTATTATTTTATCATTTTGTCAGTGAAAATGGTTGGATTTAGAGACTAGAATTTATTTATTTCTTTTTTTTTGGGACAGAGTCTCACTCTGTTGCCCTGCGTAGAGTGCCATGGCCTCATAACTCACAGCAACCTCCAACTCCTGGGCTTAAGTGATTCTCTTGCCTCAGCCTCCCAAGTAGCTGGGACTATAGGCACCCACCACAAGACCAGGCTACTTTTTGGTTGTGGTTGTCATTCTTGTTTTGGCAGGCCCGGGCTGGATTTGAACCTGCCAGCTCTGGTGTATATGGCTGGCACCTTAGCCACTTGAGCTATAGGCGCCGTGCCGAGACTAGAATTTCTAATAAATAGCTAGGATTGCTTGAGTCAGGGAATCTAGTGAAAAAAAATGCTTTAGCCATATTATATGGCTAAAATAAAACGTGTGGTTTCAACTTCCATTTCCTGAATGTGAATGTCCAATTACACAGTTTTATGTACATTATCTCATTTAATTCTCTTCATACTCCTGTGGGGGAAGAAACATGATGCCCATTTTAACGTTGGTTAACTGAGCCTCAGGGAAGGGGAAATAGGTTAAAGCAAACCAGCTTCTCATTAAATTGCAGGGAGGTTTTTAATTCGCTAATGCCAATGGTTCTTAAAGGGTGAAGTCACCATCAGCAATCAACCTGACCTGGGAACTTTTTGCAAATTAAACCGTTGGGCTCCACCGCAGACCTGACTGAATCAGAATCTCTGGGACTTGATCCCAGCAAACGCTTGTGCTCAAACTCTCCAGGTGATTCTGATTCACACTCAAGGTACAGAATGATTAGCTCAAAGGCTAAATCTGACAAAGATTGAGAAGTACAGATGTTTCTATTTTTCAAATAGGCGGCATACATCAAAATCTGAAATTAGAAAAGGTAAGTTAGGGTACATAGATCACACAAGAAAGGACTTGTACACCACAAGTTTTAATTAGGAATATTCCCTAATGGATTTAAAATGAGATCCAATCTGCAAATATTTAATGTTGTATATATTTTCTCTTTGGGAACTCACTTTATTTTAGTTTTTCTTCCTATTACTTATACAATGATGGACTTACATGGCATTATTTCAATATAATGAGAGGCACACTCATTCAAACTTGTGTTACACTCTGTTGCTTCAATCAACAGAACAGGTCCTGGTACATTCTGAGGTGCTCAATGCGTGTCTGCGAATGCACGTGTGGTGCCCACTGCTTGCGAGGTCCTGTGTGCATCTGCATGTGTCATTGTTCATCCGGCAGGAAGGACAACAGGTGAGTCACTCGATAAATCACACATCCCCGGCGCTGAAGCAAGCCAGGGATAGAAGCGGGGAAATGACATGGCAAGCTTTCTTCAAAAGGCAGAACTTGACTTGGAGTAGGATTTTTATGGATGGAGTGTTGAAAGGCATTCTAGGTTTTTTAGGAAAACCTAACACAAGTTAACAAGATGATAATGGGCAGGGCATTCCCAAGGCTTGTGGTTTGGACAAGTGTACTGGGGCCAGGGCGAAGACGGGTTTTGAGTCCAAGGAATGAAGTGAGCAGTTTTTTCCTGGAATAACGTTAAAGGGGGTGATAACTGAAGTGATGACTGATGAAACTTATCATTTTAGCTAATTTAAGATTTAAGTTAATAGAGGTTCAACACTGGGCTCCACCGGTGGAAGCCCCCACGCCTCCCATTATAAATGTCGTATTTCTAGCCTACCACTTGTGTACACGTTGTTGACCTATACTTTGCGTTTGTCTACTTAATTGTTGCTGCTAAGTCACTTTTAGCCATCTTCTACTTGTTAAATAGGTACGTAAATTATCACAAGCAATTAATTTATAGAAAGCCAACTACAAGTCAAGGTTCATAGCTACCTTAATAGAAGTGCAGAATATTATTTACAATAAAAAGATTAAAAATTACTCAGCACCGTGTCTGGTACAAGGCTTTCAATAAAGCTTAGCTGTGTTGTTTCTCTTACTATTCCTTCATTATTGTTAGTGATGCAGGACAGGGCGGCCCTACAACCGCTGTCTTGGCCCTGGCGGTGCTGATGCTGTGGCTGATGGCGGAATCAGCTTGCAGAAGGGTGGGACACCTGTGCGGAAGACGCTGGCGCCTTACTGTCTCCTTCCCTGAGCTCTTCTGACTGGTCAATATCATGTCAGTTTCCAGAGCCTGGGTCTTCATTGGACAGCAGGCTATAACTGATGAAGACCCACACCCTAAGAAG
>CAUYON010074079.1:0-18396 GCA_963573935.1 Arctocebus calabarensis | reverse complement strand
GGGGAGGCCTAACAACCTGGGTACTTAATGGGGGCTGGGGCGATTCACTCAGTTCCAGCCCTGTCCCTGATTGATGTAAAGTAGATGAAAAAGCTGATAGAACAGAACAAGTTTGCAGAATTTCTGCCCTGTGGAGGAGACGCTGGGCTGCTAATAGTCCTAACTTAATCTGCGAGCTTCAGCCCTTTAAAGTTTCTTGCAGTATTTGTTAAGGATTGTTTGCATTTCTGAGCAGTCTGTTGTTATTTCGTCTTTACCATTTCTGATGGATGAAAGTAGAGATTTTAATCTTTTCTTCCTGGTTAGGTTAGCCAGAAGTTTATCTGTTTTATTTACCTTTACAAAAAACCAATTTTTTCATTTATTGATCTGTTGTATAATTCTTTCATTTTCAGTTTCTTTTAATTCTGATCTAATTTTGGTTATTCTTTTTTCTGTTGGTTTTGGGATTGGAATATTCTTCTCTTTCCAGTTGCTTGAGATGTCCCATTAAGTTGTTAACTTCTTCTCTTTCCGTTCTCTTGAAGAAGGCTTGCAGTGCAATAAATTTCCCTCTGAGGACTACTTTTGTAGTATCCCAGAGGTTCTGATAATTGGTATCTTCATTGTCGTTTTGTTCCAAAAATTTGGTAATTTCCTTCTTAATCTTATCTATTAGCCATCTATCCTTTGGCATGAGGTTATTTAGCTTCCATGGTTTTGTATGAGTATGCAGATTCCTGTTGTTATTGAGTTCAACATTTATTCCATGATGGTCTGAGAAGATGCAAGGAATAATTTCTATTCTTTTAAATTTGCTGAGGTTTGACTTGTGACCTAAGATGTGATCAATTTTGGAGTATGTTCCATGGGCTGATGAAAAGAATGTGTATTCAGTTTTATTAGGATGAAGTGTTCTGTAGATGTCTGTTAAATCCAGATGTTGAATGGTTCAGTTTAAATCGAAATTTCTTTGCTTAGCTTCTTATTGGAGGATCTATCCAACACTGCTAAAGGAGTATTAAAATTTCCAGCTACTATGGAGCTGGAGGAACTCAAATTGCTCATGTCTGTTAGAGTTTTTCTTATAAAATGAGGCATATTCTGGTTGGATGCATAAATATTATTAATTGAAATCTCATCATATTGAGTATTACCTTTAAAAAATATGAAGTGTCCATTCTTATCCTTCCTTATTTTGATTGGTTTAAAGCCTATTGTATCTGTGAACAGGATTGCAACACCTGCTTTTTTCTGCTTTCCATTTGCCTGGAATATAGATGACCATCTGTTCACCTTGAGGCTTTATTTTAAGGTAAAATGAGATTCTTTTATTCAGCAGACATCTGGCTTGAGTTTTTGTATCCAGCCAGCCAACCTGTGCCTCTTTAGAGGACAATTTAACCCATTCACATTAATTGAGAATATTGATAAGCCTTTTTAAAGTCCAGTGGACATTTTTAATCCTTTAGCCACTGTAGAATTTGGAATTTGATCAAAAGTTTCTGAGTGGGTTTACTTTTGTGGTGCAGGATTAAGTTGGTCATTATGGTGGATAGGTCTGAGAATATCCTGGAGAGCTGGTGTAGTTATGGCAAATTTCTTCAACATGTGTATGTCATTAAAGTATTTAATTTCTCCATCATAAATGAAACTCAGTTTGGCTGGATTCAGGATCCTGAGTTGAAAGTTATTTTGTTTTAGGAGATTAAAAGTCAATGACCACCCTCTTCTAGCTTGAAAGGTTTCAGAAGAGAGATCTGCAGTTATTCTAATGTTCTTCCCTTTGTAGGTAATGGTTTTCTTACATCTGGCTGCTTTCAGAATTTTCTCCTTCATATTAACTTTAGTGAAATTGATTATGATGTGTCTGGGGGATGTCTTATTTGGGCTGAGTCGTGCTGGAGTTCTGAAACTTTCTGATATCTGAATTTCAGAATCCCTTGGCATGTCTGGAAAGTCTCTTTCATTATCTCATGAAGAAGAGGCTCTGTGTCTTGTGAAGCTGCTTCATCACTTTTGGGGCTCCCTATGAGATGAAGATTGGTTTTCTTTGAATTATCCCAGTGCTCTCTGAGAGAGTGATTATTTTGCCTTCCATTTCTCTTCCTCTTTGGAGGTTTGGGAGCATTTGAAAGCTTTGTCTTCAATGTCAGAAATCCTTTCTTCTTCTTTCTCCATTCTGTTACTGAGGGATTCTACTGTATTTCTCAGATGTTTGAGGGCTGTAACTTCTTGTCTCAATGTGTCAAAATCTTTGGTCATTTTGTCTTTGAATTTGTTGAATTCTTGAGACATCTTTTGGGTTATCTTTTGGATTACTGCTTGACATTCTAATTCCATCTTTTTCTCCATTCTGTTGATCTTATTTGCTATCCAGATTCTGAATTCAAGTTCTGACTTCTCCACCATTTGTTTATGCATGGGATCTTTTGCTGTGTCTACCTTAGTGTTCCCTGGGGTAGTTGATCTACTCTGATTATTCATGTTGCCAGAGTTTTTCCATTGATTCCTCCTCATGATTATTTTTCTCCATTGTCTCTGGCTGTCCTCAGAGTTGGGGAGGTGTCTCTCCAAGATTAGATCCCAGTGGGATCACTCTATTGTTGCTGGATCTTTATAGGAAGTTACCCTGTGTAGCTCCTCTGGGACTGCCCCAGCCAGGGAGATCTGGATGTAGGAGCAGTTCCAGAGGGAGGCTCACACAGATCCAGCAGCAGGGTAGTGGGATGCTGCACATGGCTCTGGCAGTGCCTGGTGCCCAGGGACTTTTGTAAAGACAGCCCATGGCTCCAGCAGTCTCTGGCTGGGGGGAGGTCTTCGCACAGAGGCAGGGAGAGCCTGGGAGGGAGGGTGCATGTCCTACAGCTTCTGGAGTCCCTGGCCATATGGGTGGGGCCTGCACGGAGGCAGGAAGGGCACCAGAGAGAGGATGCAGGTTGCGTGGCTCCTGGAGTCCCTGGCCGGACTGGCGGGGGCCCTGCAGGGCAGAGTCGTGTGGCTCATGGGGTCCCTTGCTGGCATTGATAGGGGGCCCAGCAGTGCAGCAAGGGTTCTGGTGGCTCCCTGAGTCCCTGGCCGGGGTGGGCGGGGGTTGAGGGGGAGTCTCTTACCAGGCAGGGTGCTTGGTCCTGCAGATGGGGTGGTGCTGCTCAAGAACCTCCTCCTACAATCTCAGCAGGGGTTAGGCTTCTGGTTCATCAGTTAAGGGGGAAGGGTGTACTGGAAATTCAGAATGGCAGGGAAAAATTTAGTTCAATTTTTCTGCCTAGCAAGAGTGTTCAGAGTCACAAAAGGGTCCCTCTGAGGAAACAGTACCCACTTCACATAGCACTCACCTGTGGGGTGAAACAAGAGGTCTACACTTCACCTCTCATCTGTAGAGAACCCACAGGAGAAGATGAAGAGAAGAAAGAAAAGAAACAAGAAAACAAAAGAAAACCCCACAGCTTTCTTGGGGGAGAGGATGGACACTTTTCCTTTAAAATGAATTTTGTACCTGAAGCTTCCTTTTTTGAAGTTGCAGCTTGCCTCAGCAGAGTTGACCTGCAGTTATCACTTCTCTCTTGGCCTGGGTCCCAGTCTTCAGCTTAATTGGACATTTTCTGGACATTATCTTTTCCTTTGGACAGGAGCCTCTTTCAGAAACTGCCTCCAGCTGGCCATCTTGCCCCTCTCCCCGACCTCTTGATGGTGCTGCACAGGTACTTTGCTCAGCATAGGGTGGAGGTTGAGGAATCTGTGCTATTGCCAGCAGTTTCTTGAGCATGTCAGCTCACACTAAACTCTAACCCACAATTTATGTTAATAAATCAGAGACTTCTAGACTATGTATGTTTGTTCTGCTACTAAAAGGGAATAATTGTGGGCTTTCTATTTTTTGAAGAGATAAAAGAGAGGATGGAACTTTTTCTAATTTCCCTTCTTATTCTGTGGTGATACAGGATTGCTGCTCCCCATCCCTCTTTTTGGGAGAGGATTTCATTATTGCTTTTATTATTTTGGGTAAGACAGAGATGGAGAGACTAATAATGAAATAAAGCTAGATAATAATTCTATGCTAGAATAGATGGTCAATATAAACAAGAAAGGATTTTAGAAGAGGTTTTATTTTTAGCAACCTAAAACACCTATTTCTCCAGCTCCATAGAGAGTGATCCTGATAACACCTACCAACCAGGGGGAACACAGGTGAAAATAGAGAGGACGAGCAAAGAGGACGAGCACCCCTGTTGCCGGCAGAAGTGGATTTTATGATCTACTGGAAAAGTGATAAAGAAAGTAGAGACTTGCAATGCTTTCTGGACACTCCTAGTGAATTTCAACCAGTCAAATAAAACTAATAGAAGAGTAAGGCTGGCACCTAGAGGTAACAACAGATATTGGCCCTGAGCACACACCAGTAGCAGAGAACTTTTTCATATTTTGTATCCCCAGATCTTAAACATAATAATTACTCTATCCTTCTGTATTAGTCAAGATCTTTATCATTAAGTAACAGATTTGTGAGCAAGATTAAGCAAAAAGGAAAATATTTTTTGACTGATATTATAGGAAGGAAGAAATGGATTTTTCCATTTCTTGGAAAATGGCATGCTGGAATTACGGGGTCAAATGATACCAGCTTTCTGTCTCCCACTCAAAAATATACCTACTCCCCAGAACTCTTGGCTCTCCCTCTCTTGCCATCTATTAGCATGTGACCATTTTTCTCTCCTGGTGAATGTGAGCTTCATCCATAAAATGAAGTAAGAAGGTTAGGAACATCTTTGTGTGTGTTTGTGGCAGTGGGAGGGTCTCAGCTGATCTTCTTAGTTACAACATCTACACTAATGACTTTCAAACTTATTGTCAGCTCCATCACAATTCAATCCCCATACCTTGACATGTATAGGACTTTTTTTGCCTGAATGTCTCATAAGTTATTGAACTACACAGTAACCAAAATAGAAGATGCTATTCCTCTGATGTTTGCATTCTTGGTTATTTGTGTTTCTCTTTCTTGTGGAAAGTAATGCTACCTATAATTTACCCTTGGATCTGCATCAGAGGCCAGAATCTACACAGTTATTAATATGTATCTTTAAATAAATACATAGATAAATAAATTATGTTGGGTGTGCAAAATGGAAAGAGAAATACTCATAGCATAATTTTATTGTGAGGATTACATATGCAGAATAACATATGTAAAACTTTCGATAAAATGGTATTAAATGGAATTCCAGGAATTATATGTGTATATATACACACACATATATATATAGCAGTAAACTAGTTCATATGTGAATTACTAAATGAAATTACTTACTCATATCTATAAAAGACATTTTCCTAAACATGTTCTCTATGAATATTTATAGGGATCCTGTATGTTAGGTATAAAAATTCACATTAAAGGCGGCAAAGATGATGCTCAGGGAACGTAAGTCAGATAAGTAACAGGAAGAAGTGAACTCAGATCTCGATGCTGCACATCCATCCTTGGCTCCCTGTACCACAGTGCCATACTTGACATTGAGAAAATCTTCTCTGTTTACAAACACTCAATTAGGATAGCATCCTTTGTAATTTTCAGATCAGGCATATTCTGTTGGGGAAGTGGAGGGGAATATTTCCTGCAGCAGGAAAATTTATTCACCAATATTGATGCTAGAGGTGTTGAGTGCCTTACAATCTCATTGTGTTATGACCTCTTAGAACAGGAAGAAATCCTACAGTAGAGTAGCACAAATGTGTACCACAAATGTATAAATAGACGAGCATACCACAGCTGACATATTGGCCTCACATTTCCACATTCTGGGATAAAGAAATGTAAGATCAAAAGTTCAGGTGAATAAAGTAGACATGGAACCCCCCTTGGATAATGACAAGAATGTTGTCAAGTAGGGCTATATGGTAGAGGACAAAAGGTCTGAATTACTCTGTAGGCATGACCAGTCTAGGCAACAGAGATGAGATGCAAAGTGGTCCAGCAGGCATGTGCCTTAACATTGCCTTTCCAGCAGGACAAAGAAACAATGAGCTGAAAGTTGCCTCAGAAAATCAAGAAGATGCCAGTTCTTCTTCCACCCCTGCAGAACCAGGGGGACGCTTCACTCTCCACTGTTCTAATATCAGGAGTGTCTATGGGGGATGCCCCAGAGTCAGCTAGGGGAAAGGGGTGCACAAAGTGTTTGATGATAAGGATGAGCAGATAGATGAACATGTTTATCATGCAGAAAAGGATCTGGGGGACCCAGTGGAAGTATTTGTGAGGGAAGGGAGCCATGGAAAAAGAGTACTGAAGAGAAAAAGCACAAAATAGTAAGAGAATGTAAGAGACGATTGAGGCAAGGATACTTGCTCTGCAACTCTGCCCAGGTTTTTGGTCTTCTGATCTCTTTGGAAAAAAAGGCTTCATTGCCCTGATTATTAGCTGTATAATAAAGTGTGTACCTTTTGAATCTTGGCTTGAAGGAATATAACTTTCTGTAACCATACAATGTATATAAAATTTTTTATAAAAGTTAGTAGTGTGTGTGTGTTTGTGTATGTGTGTATATATGTATGCAAGTAAAAGTGTGTGTGTGTATGCATGCATGTATGTGTATATAAATGCCTGGGCTTAGATGTTTAGATGAGCATACTACCTTTGTAATCAGGGGAAAGACTCTAGTTTCTAACACAACTGGACTATGACAAAGGATCTTTGCAAAAGTGAAAAAAATCCAGGGATTCATTTATCTCGTAGATATTTTGTTCTTTAACATATCACTGGGCTTGGCTTAGGGAACAGAAAAAGTGATACCAACTGTTTAAGAAAAGAGGACATTTATTTTTACATTTAAAAAATTAAAGAGTAATTACATGTAATAATACATGTAAAAAATTAAATATCTGATTTAGGGATAGCTTAAGATCAAATAGATGTCATCAGAATATAATTTCTTTGTATCACTTTCTGCTTCCTCTAATTTGACTTCATTCTTAACAAGGGGCTCCCCTTTGTTCTTACAAGATGGCTGACTGTGGCTTGAGGAAATATTATCTAGGTGCATGTCCAGGTAAAAGGAATGAGGATCTTTCTCTCAGGATTTCCAGGTGAGGATCAGGATATAAATGGCTCTGTTTGCACCAAGCACTAATGTCTCTGGTCAGTAGGCTTCCATTCATGGGTTTACAGAGGCCCAGGTAATGTGTCCCACCTTTGATCAGGATGAAGTCAACACACTTGAAGACATAGGCTGAGAGTTGGTGTAGTCCACCCCAATCTAAAAAGCAATGCGTTTAGTTTACAGATTGTGTATGATCAGATATCTAGACAGCAGCAAAAGATATCCTCCTTTTGAATTCTTTAATCCTTATATCCCATACCAGCTACTATCAGCATTGGTAGATAGCAGAGTATTTCAACTATCTGATGGAGAGCTGATAGTGGATTTTAAAACCCTAATTTTGCTTACTAACAAATGGAGGGACAGTAGTGTCTTTCATTAGAATATTCAATATATTCGAGGCAAAATATCAGATAAAGTCTACTCTTCTGCATAAACAATATAATAAGCCAAACCAAGAACATTTTGGAGCCACTATGGCCAGAGATACTGATAATGACTGTGACCCAAAATCAGAACATTGCAAAACTGAGGGAAGAATTCAGTTCTCTTTATTTTCATACCAGTGTCCTTTCTTTCTTTGAGAAGGAATCATCCAATAGCCTAATACTTTCCTCTCTCTGTCTGTTTACTTTTCCAGCAGCAGGTATAGCTTTTCAAAGTCCCCAGATAGATAACTAAGGCTGCATAACTGATGACTCCCTTCTTTGGTCTCTGTCTTTTCCAGAGAGGATGTTTTCTCTTTGGCTCAATATCATTAAATGGTATTAGTGGGGAAGTAAATGACCTTGCAGAAAAGCCTGCAGTTTGTTGTGAATTTCAGTTCAGGGGAGTTTGGTAAGGATCTTTGCTGAATAGACTTATCCCCAACAAATGAAGGCTGATTTCAAATAAGCAGTACACAGAAATTGAGGTCTATTAGCTTGTTTGTTGCTTTATTTGTAATAAATATAAAATTTCATTCTCCAGTAGTGTCATTCCTTTGTTTATTTCCCATTTTGTTTCAAATTTGGATACAGCATAGGGGTATGTTATTTAATTTATATCCTCAAATTCCAGAAGAAATAATTTTCACAATTAAATCATGATAAAAGTAAGCAAGTATAGGTACCCTGTAATCCATTAATCACATTTTCCATGTTTTTCAAATTTAATGGAAGAGCCAAATTCCCTAAAGAGAAGAGAAAAAAATAGATTAGTATCATAAGGGAAGTGGATATTGGTTTTGAATGTACTTTCTCTTAATCTGGTTAAGTGAAATCCTCAAAAGTGAGCTGCTTTGCAATTCCCATTATAGCCTTCTTGATCCTATTCCTGTTTGTTACTACCACAGTTTGTACAGTCCTTCTTTATATCTTAATTATTCAAAAGATGTTACATGAAATTTTTCAACATAGAGTTTTTAAAGGCAGGAAGGCAGGAAAACCAGGGAGGAAGGAAGGAAATTATTTCTTTCATCTCTTCCCCATTTTGCCAGAAGAAATCAGAGGCATGATCTTTGAGCTGCTGGGACTGTTCTGTGAAAACACAACTTCCTCAAAGTTTCCTAGATGAGGCTGAAAGGAGTCTATGAGTAATCTTTGTGGGAAGTTGTGTAATAGTAGCCTGGCAGACCTAGGCCCACACTGTACCTCTGTATCAGTCTATGTTATAATACTAAGGCCAGACCATTTGGGAGAGTCTCTCTTATACTGCTCTGTTTAGTGGTGTGTGCCTAAACACCACAGAATATGAAAAAATCTTATGAGAAAGAGCTTTAAAGACATTTCCAATTCTCTTCCCTAATTAGCTTATTCTTGAGAAATCAATAGTAACTTCATTAGGAAGGAATGAAAATATAATTTATTCTACATATTCTGGTAACATTAATGCATTTATCTTTCTTGAAGTCAATAGTAGAGATCTGGTTAATTCACACTTTTCAGCTTCCATTCTTTTCTTTTAAAGGATGTTTCAGCCAGTGAGGCTAGTTCTTTCTCTGAACATGAACATGTATTTTCTTTATTAAATTGGATTCTGCATCCTGCCATCTTTGGTCCTCAGCAATAATCTTTATGTCACGGGACATGGGAAGCTTAGGATTGTTTTCAAAAGAACATGTGTAATAAAGAGTTGTCGTCTAGAGATAGCCAACAAGTCCTGAGAACACCCCACCTGTTAAGAGTGTGCTTGTATACTTAGGACTTGGGCCTACCAGATGGGGTGTATCCCTGTTGTCAGTTCTCTAGGGTCCTGGGACACTCTGTATTATCTTGACATCTGGATGGGGAACAGACTGAGTAGTTGAGATCAACCATGCAGGTGTTCTATGCCTATGTAACTGACTTTCAATGAAAAGCCTGAACACCAAGACTTGAGTAAGCCTCCCTGGTAAGTATGGAAACACATCATACAAGTTGCAACTCATCACGGCTGTGAAAGTTAAGCATTGCCTGTGTGACTCTACTAGGAGAGGATAGCTAGAAGCTTATGTCAAATGTCACACTAACTTATGAACCTTTTGTCTTTGCTGATTTGTATTGGTATCCTTTCATTGTATTAAATAGTTATTATGATTATATGTAACAGATTTTCTAAGTTTTGTGGGTCCTTCTAGTGAATCATCAAACCTGGGGAAAGTCTTGGGGATCCCCAACTTAGAAGATCTCACAGGCCTTGGAGAAGTTACTGACAAGACACAAGGCTGGACTCAGCACCCATAGCTCTTTGGTTAGGACACTGGCCACATACACTGGGGCAGGTGGGTTCGAATCTGGCCTGCAAAATAGCAATGGGAATAGTCTCATGCATAAGTGAGAACCAATTCCTTAGCTAAAGTCACCTGAAATTTCTAGGAGGAGGTATAGAGAAAAAAATAATGGTATTTTATGTGAACTTACCACTGATCAACACAAAAGAAGCACTCATTCTGGTAAGTGTGGCCATTTGTAGCACAAATATATTGTGTTACATCAGGACAGTCCATATCATAAATAGAGTCCACTGGGTAATACATTCTACATTGAGGCTGCAAATAACAAAAAATATCATAGAAATAATTAATAGTAGATTCTCTCCCAAGTATTCCTTGCCTGTCACTTCTATCCCACATAGAAATACTATCAAATCTTACTTAGTCAATTGGTCTTTTTCAAGGATATCCTATGTTCTGGCTTCCATCAGGCCAGTTTTTTTCTTTTTTTTTCCTGATCCTAATGTCCCCAGCTTTCTCATCACCTCTTAAAGTTATAATCATTATAATATACCTGTTTAAGCTCAAATGCAATGTTTTCATTTAACCTAGGTGTCTCAGTCCAAATAACTCACTATAAGAAGTTTTTGAATAGAGATGTTTATGTGTCTGTAAACTTCCATAGGATGGGGCTTAAGTAGAGCTAGGGTGAGTGAAGATTCTGTACTGAGACTGGGAATAAATTGGGCTTTGCTATTGTTCATCTTTGTGACTTAGAACAAGTGACAAGTGTTATTTCACTCAATATTCAGAGATATATTTACTCAATATATTTTGACTATATATATTTATTTTACTAAATATACTATTATATCATGATGCTTGTGCTACATTGTAATACAGTAGCTTTTATTACCCTATATTATAATGTAGCCTCTAAATCTCTAGAGAGATTAAGGTGCATGTCCAAGATCACTTTGAAACTTTCCATTCTGCTTTATTGCCATATAGTTCTAGATTTCTTATGTCTATTAATAGAGTTATTAGACTAGAAGGAGTATCCAGAACTAACAAATTTAAATTTACCTTAGGATATTTGGATTTATCATATGGTTTGAAAATTCCTGCAAATCAAGTACAGACACTATAAGTTAAAAGAAAAGTTCTCCCTGGGATGTGATTTTATCCACTGAAGTCACTGACTGAATAAATAAATGTAATTTAATTACTCATTTACAAACAAGGATACAAAATAATTCATAGAAACATAATTTGTAAATAACATTCCTTTGTTAACTATTTTATCCATTATTTATTTTTTCTTAAATTTTTACAGTGCTGACAAAAGAGTAAAGACTGTTTGGAATTGTATGTATAACTTACAAACCATTTTATTTTCAGTAAATCACTTGACTTTGTCAGCTTTAGCTTACTCTTCACTGAAGTTGGGATAATTATATGAATTTTTAAGATTGTTAAAAAATAAATATAATATAGAAGTGGAGTATAAGGTCAGTTTCTACCAAGATGTTGAACTAAAGAGAGCACAGTGATGATAAGAAACGGAAGGAGTTCCCTGGCTTTTGGGAAACTGACTTTTGTGGACTGCTTTTGTGGGGGGAGGGCCTCATGTTGTCTGATGACCAGCTGGGTGTGGGAAAATAAAATAAGAAAAAATTTATTTTAGTTCTTTTCTTGCTTGTCTCTCACTGTTAAGTGACATCTAAAATATCATAGAATATTCTAAGTTTCCCAAAGTTAGACTTCCCGAAAGTTATATGAGAAATCCTAAATGATGTTTAAAAATCTTTCCATAAAGGAAAGAACAAGCTTATTAATCCTTGCAGGAATAGATCATGCTGATTATATATAAGATAATTAGATTTTAATTAAATTTTAATTCAAAGAATTAAAAGAATCAGATGTTCTTATCTCTTTCTAAAAAGTCAGAATATTTAATGACAAAAGCAACTGGATATAGTTAATTCTTTAAAAAAGGCTTTTATCTAGTAAAAGTAAAATAAAATTACACATATAGACTACATATCAAACATAACAATAAACTCCAAATGAATCAGGATCTGAGCATAATAAATGAAATTATATAAGAATTAAAATACAACATGATGGAATTTTTAATCTTAATGTAGGAAAGACTTTCTAATAATGACTCATTAATAAGAACAATAATGAAAAACACTGATACATTTTATTAAATAAAAGTAAAATAACACCAGGAGAAAAAAATAAACACAAACTAAAAAGAATCGATAAAGTGCTAATAGCCCTAATATGTAAATAACTCTTTAAAATTTATACAACAACAACAAAAAACTAATTTCAGAACATGCTATATAATTCACACACAGCCACAGACCCAGTGAGATATTTTATCTTACTCATAGAAGAAAAATGCTAGTTAAAACTATACGGAAATGCCTGATAGATTAGCTATTGAGAAAGACGTACTTTCACATATAACTATTGGAAATATAAATTGGCAAAATATTTATGGAGTGAAATTTGATAATATTGATTAAAACTATATTTGCATTACATTTGATGTGTCAATCCTGATTAAAGGAATTTGCCCTGAAGATACATCTCCAACAACACAAAAATATATGAGTAAGATTATTTTGCATCACTATTTGCAAGTATCACTATTGGTAAGAAACTAATGCTCATACATACACAAGTGGGTCAATGAAGTTCGATACACCCACCCAATGAAATTTTATGAAATTATACAAACAATGAGTTTCCTGTGAACTGATAGGTAGTGATTTACATGATATATTTTAAATGGAAAAAAGCGAGTTTTCTTTAATATGTTATCTTTTAGGTCAGAAAGTGGGGGGAGAGAGGTAAAAGTGTATGTGTTTATTTGAGCAAAATGAAACACAAGAAGCATGGAGACTAATGAGGTTGGTTACACAAAGGATAACAGAGAGAGTGGTGCGCAAAGGAAAAGGGTTTGGGAGCAATGACACTTTGAACATAGCTTTTCATTTATTTTCTTTCATTTTCCTTAGGTTCATAATAAGTTCAAATGGTTATTTTGACTTTTCTTTATCCATGCATTATGTGTTCTTTAGTTTTCTAATATTAGGGGAGTTTTCAGAGTAACTGCCTTTTCTACTAGTGAGAAACCTATCTATTGTTGTTTACAATATAGTTACTTATTTGCTCAATCATAAATGAAAATTAGGCAAATTTAAGGAGGTGGTCAATGTAGGTAGGTGGTCAACTTTGGAGGTTCTACTGTATGTCCAAACTTATATTCTGCACTTTAGACATGTTAAAATTACACTGACACAGTTTACTAGGTGTCAAATACACCTGAATTTAGTTTATAAAATATCTTAATTAAAGCTGTAGATATATTTAGATTTCAGAGGGAGAGAATTTCCTCAACAAAATACAGAAAAAAAAAGGCTTGTTACAAATCAAAAGTTTGACAAAGCTGACTTTTCAATATTAGGAATTTCTATTCACCAATAAGACTTATTCAAGGCCATGAAAAGACAATTTAAAATCTGAGAAAAGATATGTATACAAAAGCCCACAAAGATTTGTACCATGATATAGGTAGGCATATAGGTGGATAGATAGATAATCTCCTAGATATGTGTAACATAAACTAAGGCAATCCAGTAGGAAAAAATGGCAAAAACAGTTATAATGCAAAAGAAGAAACATACATTGCCCATAAATTTTATAATGATTCTAAACTTTGTTGGCAATCATGGAAATGCAAATCAGTATGAACATGAGATTTGATCAGCTAAAATTTTAAAGGATTAGGTGATATCAAATGTGCAGATCATGTGGATTAGTAGGCTACCTTATAGTTTAATTATAAAATATTCATTTATGCAGCAACTTTGGAAAATCAGCTGACATTTTCCTATAATTTTAACAATTCATACGCCTTGTGACATAGCAAAACTACTCTTGAATACGTACCCAAAAGAAACTTGCCCATGTGCATCAAAAAACATGCACAAGAACATGTCTATCAGTTCTGTTCCCATCGTAAATTTGTAAGAAAACCAACTGCTCATCAAGAGAAGAGGAAAGAAGTTAGGTTATATTCACACATTAGGATACGTGTATTTCTCATCAATAAAACTGAAATGATAGCTGCACATAAAAATATGTATAAATTTAAGCAATCTAATATGCAGGGAAAAATAAACTTCAATTATGATTCTCTCTCTATAATGTTGAGTGAAAATGTCCTACACGACAAATTACATAACTTTGTATAAGTTGTAAAAGAATTCTAAAGATACACTTTCCACCATGTGCATAAATAAGAAAACTACAATGAAATTAAAAACAAGGGAAGAATAGACAAGAGATGTAGAACGGTGGATCCAATGCCCTTTTCTGCCTTTATCCAAGGATGTTAGATCACTGACAATCACATTTATGGTCTCAACCTTTTGTCAATAGTCTAGATTTTTCCAGGAAGAATATGTTCATGGTACTTACTAATGGGATCCAATTATATTTATTGAACCAAATACTGTGATTAATCCAATTTATCTAACTGAGGCTTATTAAAATAATAAAGTATATTGTGGAGAACCTACATACAATAGATAATTAATTGATGGTAGCTATATTTTAACTGTTATGCATTGAGTTTTTAATATGGATCATTTATTTAAGAAAGATTAAAAATGAATAATCAGTGAGTGAGATAAGCTATAGCAGATGCTTTCCTAGTGTGTAACTTATTGCAAGTATACTAGTTTTTATTACTTCTATTGGAAATTGTCACAAACTTAGTGACTTAAAATGAAATAAATTTATTATCTTATAATTCTAGAGGTAAGAAGTCTTAAAATCAAGATTTTAGCTGGGCTGCATTCCTTCTGTAGTTTCCAGGGAAGATTTTATTTCCTTTACCTTTTCTAGCCTCTGTGGGCTACCTGGATTGCTTGGCCCATGGCCCTTTCCCTGAGTCTATCTGAACTCTGCAGGTTTCTGACTCGGGCCTCTCTGCATCTCTCTTAATAGGAATCCTTTTAATTATTTTGGGAACACCTGAATAAACCAAGATGATCTTTCTATCTCAAGGTCTTTAACTAAACCACATCAGTAACGTCTTTTTTGCCACCAAAGGTAGTATCTTTATAGGTTCTGGTGTTTAGAACTTGGATATGGGAGGCCATTATTCTATCTATAATAGCAGGTAATGTGGATTTCACCTTTATGCTTTTAGAGTTTTTATTACTTAACTATGAAGGCACACATATCAACCCAACAATCTAATATCATTCACACAAACATCTTTTATTCTTCATTAACTTCCATTATCATATTAAGAGAACCTTTAAAAACCCAGATGAAAAAGGTATTATTTTAGAAAAGAAATTATATTCACACAATGTATTGCTTACAATGGAAACATTATAATTTTCTCTGCTCTAGAGGATTTTTTAAATCAATGAAATGGAAATGAGGATAAGAATCCACAGTGTAGAAAACAAGTCTAATTTTTCATTTAGTGAAATACATCTTAATAATATCCAATTTGGATCATTAAGCCCAAAGGCCTACATTTCAGCAAAACATTATCTATACAAAGTCACAAATGTCTTTTTTAAAAATTTCCTACAACTTTAGGCAAATGAGATATTTATCTCCCCAAATCTCTAAGGTTGCTCACCTGAGAAAACGGTATGTGGCAAAGTAGAGCATATCAGGAGAAAGATGATTTTGTGGGGAAAGGCAGCCATTTGATCTCATCTGATATCGTTCTTTGGGGAGGCCTGTGAAAATGACCAAAACAGTTTATTCCTAATCTCTTCCACAGCTGGCTTTCTAAACATTAGAAACCACCCTACATGGTGCCATTGCCATATGGTTATGGTGATCTCACACTGCCTTGTATCTAGGAACTCAGGTCTGAGAGAGCTCCTCTGCTTTAAAAAAGGAGAGAAAAACCATAAAATATATATTTTTTTCTCCTAGCAACCAGTTTTAATCATAGTCCTGGCCTGGAAAAGAAATTAGACTCAAGACTCATCAGGGTCGATCCAAGTCATGTTACAAATTCGCGCAATTTACTGTCTAAACTTATTAGTGAATATGGACACTCAAATAAATCATACCAATTCTGAGATAATGTGTATAAACTGAGGGATGTCCTATGAAAACTGGACATGTCACCCTAAAACACAAGCCATTTGATTCACTGAGATGGACCCATTTCTTCCACCCTGAAACCCTTTACTTAATAGCTCAATTTCTCCTTGACAATCCAGTTACAAGGGCTCAAACACAAAAAATTGACTAAAAATAGAAGTGTTTTTCCTGGGTAACAAAAATTATGTTGTTGATTGACTTTTCAACTTGCCTATGTTTGGCAAATATAAAGGCTACTGATTGGACATTCCAATCAATTCAGGAATGGATTAACAAATTGTAACACATCCATACCATAGGATACTATTCAGCCGTAAAAAAGACGGTGACTTCACATCTTTTGTATCAACCTAGATAGAGTTGAAACACATTCTTCTGAGTAAAGTATCACAAGAATGGAAAAACAATTATCATATGTACAACATACTAATATGAAGCCAGTAGACCATCTAAGGCATGCCCATATAGAAGAAAAACTCATTTCAATTCAAGTTAAGAGGAGGGAGAAGGAGGGAGAGGAGGAGGGGAAGGGGGTGCGGTACTCCCACTGAAAGGGCATAGTATGGAGGTGTTTGGGACACATTTTGAGTGCGAGTCGTTAACTACAAGAGGGACTCTACCTAACAAATTTAAATACGTTGACCTGGTTGTTTATACCCTCACATTAACCTAAAAAGAAAATAAAAATAAATATGTCATCTGTTAAAATAAATTATGTCTGCTTTTACTGAAACAAGAATCAGAATATACGTATTCATAAATATCTATACAAGCATATCTATATATATCACCTTGAAATGATTTATTGTTATGAGTGAGGTGCTAAAACTCAGAGCTTGGAGTCAGAGATACAGGCATTCAAATTCTAAACTGAACATCTCAGAAGTATGAGCCTCAGAACAAGTATGAACTTCATAGGATATTGAGAGAATCACCTGGTATTAACAAAAGAAAGGAACTTAAAGGTATCACATTGATGACTTGTTCAGCTAAACTTTTCTTTGTAGGTGTAGAAATACTTAGGTTCAGAGATGCTTCTGTGTCCCTTTCTTCAATTTTCTCATGCCTGACTCCCCATTCTGGTTCTTTCCAAGATTGTAGCAGGGACCATGTAGAAAAATAGGGAGTACCAAGTAAAGAGTCAGAATTTTTCCTGCTTTCATGTGCAAAGAAGACAAAAGAAGGGTGTTGAAGAAAAACAAAACTTCAAAAGAAGGGGAACCCACTGACAAAGAGGAAAGCTACAGAGATCCCAACATCATTGACTTGGACTAAGGCTAGAATGAGGCAAAGAGAAGTTACCGGCCGTGGCTGAGTATGAGCCTGCTGTAGGCACCTTGAAATCGCAGTAGCCCTGAGAATAGCTGCCGTTCCTTGAGTCTGTGGCCACACGCATGTTCTGCAGAGGGTCAAGCTGCCTGTATGGCTGAGTGATTACTTGCTTGGCATAAGTTTACTCTAATGGCTGTTTCTGGGTTTGATCCCTCACCTGAACTACCCACTCTGATGGACCATGCTCCAGCAGGCAAGGACAAACTAGAGGTTCTGTACTTTTGTTGTTTTGTGAATCATGAGGACAAGAAGTACCAAAATTTTAAAGATCTGATGTTAGCAAAGCAGATTAATGACCTACCACATTCCAGACCATTAGACAAATTTTTCTGCAAATTCAAGGCTGGTTCCTGTTCTTCCCACACTCCTCTACCTCTAATTCTCAGAAGTTGTACCTGTTGCTATCTTTTTGGAATATATGTATTTTCTGTCAGTCTGGGAAGCTCTAACATCCCAAATCCCAAATACTCTTTGCAATACCCAAGCCTCCCAGGTTCTCTACTTGTTGCCATCCACTATGCCTTAGCCTAAAAATTGGCCATTATCTGGAAAACTTCTCTTTCACAGCAAACTTAACAGAATTAATAGTCTTTTTGTTGCTTTGTGTTCCTATGTCAGCCTTAATTCCATAGTCTGGCATTTATATCGAGCTCCTTGGCATGCCAAGGGTGTTTTGCTCTCTACTCTTCCCTCCTACCAAGTTGAAATAAATTCAACTTCTTGTTTTCCTGTTTCAAACCTTGGTTGTGGAAGATTAAAAAATGCCTGTACAATGGACTCTATAAACTTGCTGACATTGCTACTTACCTGACCTTTATCGACTCCTAAGTAAGTCCCTTATGTAATGTCAAGTTTCTACTTATGACACCTGTCCTAAATGGTCTCCTTTCTTTTAACCAGCTGTTTTCTACAACCTGACTCCATGTCACCTACAGTACTTTGACTGGAAAACTTCACTTCTTTTCTACCAAGCAAACAAGCTTCAGGATAAACTAGCCCCACTTTTTTTTTTTTTTTGAGTCAGAGCCTCAAGCTGTCACCCTGGATAGAGTGCTGTGGCATCACAGCTCACAGCAACCTCCAATTCCTGGGCTCAAGCGAGTCTCTTGCCTCTGCCTCCCAAGCAGCTGGGATCACAGGCGCCTGCCACAA
>CAUYON010074078.1:0-32815 GCA_963573935.1 Arctocebus calabarensis | reverse complement strand
ATATAGTGATCAAGAAAATGCCATGAAGGCTATCTGTAACAGTACGATCAAAACATTTCTGAATGTATATGAATCGTGCCCTATGATTGCACCAATGTACAGAATTATGATTCAATAAAATTATAAAAAAAAAAAAGATTTTGCTAGTCTTCAATCAATGTTTAATTGGTTCACGATGCTTCTTATGGTTGGTACACAGTTCTGATGCACCATTTCATGGATGTTTGCAATGTTTTCATCAGTTCTGCCCATTACTGGCCACCCTGATCTCTCTTCAACAATGACACTTTCTCTCCCCTCGGGAAAATGTTTAATTCATTTGTACACTGCTATTTTTTCATGGCATTGTTCCCTAAATTTGACTAACAAGTCTTTTATTTTCATTTCTACTCTTGTCAAGTTTAACAAGAAATTTAATATTTGTTCATTGCTCTAATTCAAGCTCTGAAATTCTCATGATGGCACACACACACAAAAAACATACAACAACAATAATGAATGCCACTCAGCATGACTCTGCCTCATGTCAGCACAAATACAGCTGTGAGACATTTATATACCAAGGTTTTGAAGTCTGACTGAGCTGTTTATACAGTGCAGCCAATGAAAGTGCATGATGGCAAGTTCATGAACTTAATTGTCAGGCCTCATAGTCTTAAAAACTCTGAGCTCAGCAATTTGGATTTCACCAAGAGGAGATTGAGAAGCCAGTGCAAGGATATTTAGCAGTGGGGTAGCATAACACAGTTTGCAGGTCAGGAATATAAGCAGAGTGATCCTCTTTTCAGGGAAGGTACAAGAAAGAGCCTCAGGAAATTTATAATATCGTATGACAAAAATGACAAAGGGTCCAGAAATTCATTTTTTCCTCTCATGAGATTCCAGCCTCCTCTCTGTACATATCTGTCTAGGTCTCTATTAGGTTCTAGAATCTCAGGAGTTCAGCTTTTTTGAATCCCACCACATTGTGTTAACTGTGCTATTTGGGAGGATGTCATCTTAATTGCAGAAAGGGAATAAAATTTCTAGTCCCCTGTATTCTTTCAGGGTCATTGTGACTTCTTGCTCCTGTGGCATTTACACTTACCGAAGGGGCATTTACACTTCCTGTTACCCAGGTTTACTGGTTACTATTCCACGTTGCACTGCACTTTTGCTATGTGTGCAAGTCCGGTGACACAGAGCACTTACATGCATTGCTTGAAGTAGGCTGATTACTTACAGATTGTTGGGGAAAACAGACATATAGGATTCATGAGGAACCAGTTATCCAGCACTCAGGCAAGCCAAGGTGAATAGAGCCTTGCCTGCCCATGCCCCATTTGCACCTGTGTTCTGGATTTTATATACCATGAACAATGGGCTACCCTGGGCTAAAGTCTTAAAGGACATCTTCTTCCTAGGAGGGACTGGAACATAGTCTGTGTTGTACCATCAGAGGCCAGTTCTTCCACATCTCAGGATACTGCGCTCCCAGCACATTCTACTCTTACTTGCAAAAACTACATGAAGAAGGTAGAGAAAACTGTGTCGGTTCAAGGCCACCAGAGAACTTTCCTGCAGCCCCCAACCACACTAGCTGGGCCCATCAGGTTACTATCCTTTCGTTTTATCACTGAGCTTCTTCCACCAGCACTGACACCCTCCTGGGGAGGAGAGGATGAGAACAATGAGGCAGCCGTACCTTCTCCTGTGCCTCCACAGGGCTTGGGGATATGTGAAATTATGTTCAGTTAAGGAATGAGGCTGTGATGAGCCTTTTCAAATAAAGGCACAGACTGTGAGGAACTGAGGCCCTCCTCATGAGGGGACAGAGTTTGTGAGCCACTCCCTGCCAGGCAGAAAGAAGGAAATGTGAAGCTTCTCATGAACCCACCTGCTGCCATGCCACTCTAATGGAGCCCAAGCTACAGGGAAGGAATGTGTTACCCAGTCTGGTGGTAAATTCCAGAGTGTAGTGGAGAAGGCTGAGGCCTCTTGTATAACTACCAGTGCTGGGATTGCATAGACACACTGCTTCTCAGGTGTGTCCAGTGGAAATTCCTCGTGTACTAACAAGCCCAGGCTTCAAACAAAGCAACATCTCCCAAATATGTTTATTTTTTCCTTTTTTTTTTTTAACCTATTCTGTGCCTTCATTCTCTAGCCTCACACAATTTTATGTTGATAACCCTGCACTCTTTTCTGACCACTGAACATTGGCTGGGCCAAGGCTAGCCTCCCTGATGGTTCTCCTATCATTGACTCTCTGGGAACCAAGAATAAGACCCTGGGATATTGGTTCTCTGCTGTAAATCCCAAGAGAGCTGATGCAACCATTCTCCATATCATCTGGCTTCTAAGTTTAGCTAATGCTGGGTATCCAGAACAGTGGAAGAAATTGACAAAAAGAGGGCAAAATCCCAATATTTCTTTTCCAATTCCTGCATGCCAGAGATATCAGCCATGGCTACATCTCTGCCTGTCCTGCTGATGCACCTGCTGTGGCTTCAGAATAAGCAGAGTGATCCTCTTTTCAGGGAAGGTACAAGAAAGAGCCTCAGGAAATTTATAATATCGTATGACAAAAATGACAGAATCTATAGAAGCCTCCAGTCCCAGGGCTCCAGCAACACCGCCTGCAGCCCCTCTGTCTCAGCCCAGGACTGGGAGGGGCTTTCTGCTGCTGCTGGTATCTGGTTTGCCTCAACCTTCCATGGTTAGCTTCTCAGTTTTTTTATCACTTATATAAATCAATTTCCTGCTTTATAAATTCACTTTCTGTGTTTCTTATTGGGCCCCAACTGATACTGGTTTTATATACAGTAAAGATAATGGCACAACAGCTCTCTGTAGGAAATAGGTGGTCCAGAGGCTTGGGAAAGATCAAGAAATATTGAATCTTTGCTGTGTGGTTCCAGTGGCAGTACTGTTTTGATTATTTCTAGAGAGAGAAAATAACTCTACAGAAGAAAGTATGTCTAATATCATGTTGAAAAGTCCATCAAAGAGGTCCAGTGTTAGAACTATGATGTCATTTGCAAGTCAGGAAAGATTGTAGAAAAGAAACTCGGCTTACCTTCATGAAACATTTTATTTATTTTATTTTATTTTATTTTATTTATTTTTTGCGATTTTTGGCCGGAGCTGGGTTTGAACCCACCACCTCTGGCATATAGGACTAGCGCCCTAGGCCTTTGAGCCACAGGCACTGCCCACAAAATATCTTTATAGACCCGGTATCCTATAAAATTCCAGTATCCTTTACCATAAATTCTTTGTTAATCTGAATTTTTTTTAGTTTTAAGAAAACAAACAAAAGTTCTGGAAGAAAATGCCAGAATTTTCTCTGAGTTTTCTAAGGGGCAGGGGCTGGGAACACGTGCTGGGAAGGAGGAAGAATTTTACTTTTCATTTTACAAATCCTTTGAAACTGCTCTCATGTATTTTTACTACCTGCACTTGTTACTCTTCTGAAAAAATTGCAAGAAAGACACCTGCTCATTGTTGGACGGTTACCGTGAGATGCTGCTGCATGGCTGCTCGGTGTCCCAGTTTTTCAGTGAGGAGCAGTATTAGGGTAGCAGCTCATTTTTGAGGACCTGCCTTCTCTCTGTTCATCCAGCCTTATCACTTCCTTAAGAAGTAGCTGTGGTCTTGTCAGGCAACTTAGGATGAAAGAGTCTCCCGTAGTCCAGCACATATGCACTGCGATCTTAGCACATTTTAGCACCGAGATGGTATTTTCCAGGGACTGTGTTTCTTGCCCCATTCCTTCACTTTTAGATGTGCCCATACACATAGTTCTCACTAGTAGGATACAAGCCAACAGAGTGTCTATTTTTTCAAGGAAATGGATTTTAAGAATGAAATGTGCTGTCTGGACTCTCTCCAACTGGCTGGATGTGGACAAGCCGGTAAGGTTTCACAGAGGATGATGAAGCAACAACCAGGTCCTGGAGACGCCACTGTCTCTAGATCACTGTACAAAGGAGTGCTGCACCAAGTATCCTCTGGGAAGTTCTGGGGATCCCTTAGTACTTTCAGAGGTTGGTGAAGTTAAATAGATTTTTACAATAACCTTGGAAAAATCATCAGTGATACCAGCAAGTGGGACGTTTTCAGACTGTATAATGAAATATGATAACCTTTGAGAGATTAGAAACTCAAAAACCAGTATTTTCCAAACAACCAATATGGGATGTTACATCATACAGGTATAAAGAATCCATTTGAAGTATAAGATATTCCAACGGATTTTAATGTATTTTACAAATGTATGTACCATGTATTTTACTTTTATTTTATTTTTAATGTATTTTGCTAATGTATGTACTATGTATTTTACTATGAACAGTTCATTGATGATGGCCCAGATTCCACACTGCAACTAAATTTTTAAAATCTACCACTTGTATCAAAGTGTAATTTCAAAGAATAGCTACCATTATTTGAAAGCGCTATGACATTGATGTCCCTTTGTTTGGTTTAGTACAATTCATTGTAAGACCAGATTTAAATGTATATAGTAGAACCCAAACATGATGTGGCAATGGTCAGTGAAGAAGTAGGTATGAAAACAACCATCTTCTATTAAGTCAGACATTAAGGAGATTTACCAATATATAAAACAATGTCACTCTTCTCACTAAAGTTTTTGTTTGATAAAATACAGTAATATAATAATTTTTCAACATACTATATTATGTATGTTAACATATAGTGGGTTTATTACTACTTTGAACATGAATTAATATATATTTGTTTTCTGTTTTAATGTTTAAATCTGTGAATATTCATATACATAACATAAATCAAAGCTCTCTGGAATCCTGATAATAAAGAGTAGAAACAAGTTTTGAAATCAGAAATGTTGAAGACTAATGGATGGGGTAGAAGAAAGCCATCTGCTAATTAGGAAATGCTAAGCAAGAAAGGAACTCTGCTGAGTGTAAGGCATTTAGTATGCTGAGGTCTATATGTTACAGCACTAACTATATCTAAATTAACCCAAACACTTGGGATACTCACCCCAGTGAAAGAAACATTTGATTGAACATTTCTATAGCATTCAATTGATGGAGACTCGAATATCTTCACATCTACCATTAAAGAAAGTAAGTTAATAGTGGCTGAATCAAGATTAGCCAAATAGAAAAGGCGTAGACAACTGTTTGTTGGTGTGGTTGTTAGAGGCAGTCTTGTTTTACTGCCCTCGGTAGAGTGGCATCACAGCTCACAGCAGCCTCCAGCTCTTGGGCTTAGCCGATTCTCTTGCCTCAGCCTCTGGAGTAGCCAGGACTGCAGGCATTTGCCCCAACACCTGGCTATTTTTGTTGTTGATGTTGTTTTTACAGTTTGGCCAGGGTCGGATTTAAACCCACCACCCTTGGTATATGGGGCCGGTGCCCTACTCACTGAGCCACAGGTGCTGCCAAGTCTTTGAAAACTTTTAAAAATGATAGTTGCTTGCATTCTTTAGGGACAAAAAATAATTTATTTTCTACTAAACGTTGGTCAGGAATCATCATCTGTAAATGTTACTTTTAAGCCAAACATGAGTTTTTGCATATGTTAACATTTGCATTATTTGATTCCACACGACTCAGTGGTATAGTACTTGTCACCAATCCCTGCTTATCACCTAACTGGAAGACAATGAAAATGATGTCGTCTCTGAGCTTTCTGTCAAATTAATTGATCACTGTATTTACTCCAGTAGACGGGGAAACCAAAATGATATATTTGAATATAGAAGACTATACATGGATTTTAGGAACTTTTTTTATTCCTCTCTTTATGAAACTTATGATTCAGGTAATACAATTGCCTCATTCTTTCTGCATTCATATAAAACATATAAGATAAATGTTTGACTGTAATCTCATATCCAATCAATATATGATTTGAAAGCCTAATGACTGGAAACGGGGGAAATGCAGTTTGTATTGTTTACATCCTTGATGTGTGCTTCCCCTCTGAGAGGAGAAAAAAAGGAGAAATTAATTTATGGTCAATCTACATTTTATTCATATTTCCAACTTTTCTTTTTATATCAGTTCTAACTGAAGTGAGCAGCAGACCGACCTCAGGCCATGCTGAAACAAATACAACTCTGCTTTCTGCCTGATGAACTCAGCCCCAGTTTGGGGTGAACTCTACATAAGATGCTCATAGCTTGAAAAATTTTTCTTGAAGATATTCCATGGTCAGTCTTTCCATGTCTGCTTAAGCTATGCAGCATTGGGATACTGCACAATCCTGTCGTGTGATTCTGTCAGAATGGCATAGCTAGCAGCGGACAAAGCAGGGAAGTTTCGTAGAGCTGTGGGATTTCTCTAGCTTCAACTTTAACCCACATACAAAGTTAGTTGAAGAAAACAGCACCCTTCTTTTGAAAGCGATCAAAACATGCTACAGCACGCAATGCCCCAATCAGAGCACTAACATTTATTTTCTGATACAAGTGTTAGTTTCCTTTGTCTATATTTATATTTACAACTTCATTTTATTTGGGATTATAACTTAATCACAATTTGTTTTTATCCTTAACCTTTGTGAGAAAGAGAGGGAGCAACAGAATTATATACGATCTATTGCTTGTGGAGTTATGATGTTGAATAGCTTCCTGGCATGTGCTTGGAGCTATCCAAAGTGGCTTATATAAGCCACTTTGACAATCTACTGGTCCTCACCACATTCAGGGAGGCAAACAATATTTTCCTCCTCATTTCGCAAATGAGGAAACAAAAGCATAGTGGTCAGCCATCTGTCTGAACTTCTTCACCTTAATTCTGTTGTTCCTACAGTAGCGTCACCATTCACCCAGAGACTGGGAAAGCCACTGTGACTTTTCCCCCAAGTTCCCTTTCCCTTCATAAGTCATATTAATTTTGCCACCCTTATGTCATTGCCAGACATAATAATATCCGTATCCACAGTTGCTGGTTGAAGGAAATCATCAACTCTTGACTGACCCACAGGTCAAGTTTTCCAACTCATCTTCTCGGCTGTTTGACTCTCTCCACTACTGAGATGGAGTCAAACTTCCCTGCTTTGGCTGCTGCTAGCTGTGCCATTCTGACACAATCACAGAATCCAACTCTGGCAACAGGGTGACCTTTCTAAAAGGGAAAATCGTATGAGGTAATTTGCCTGCTTGAAACACATCAGTGACTCCTTGTTGGCTAAAGAACAAAATCAAATATCTAGTGTTGGGCGCAAGGCCCACCAGGAACGTTCTTTGCCTGATTTGCTCCAGCTTCCTCTGCCTCTTGCAGCCGCTCCACCTACACTCCCGCCACAGTAGATCAGAGGGACGCGCTCTGGTGCATCGATTCTCTGTTCCTGCAGTGGCCTCCATTCTCACTTCTCTTACACAAACTCTGCTTACATGTGTGGCTCCAATGCCAATCTCCCCGAAAGAGGCTCTGATCCACCTCTATCTTTTGTTTTTGTTGCTCTTTTCCATCCATGGATTTGCTATGAAAGATCAGACCATTTGCAAGCTTTCCTTTAAACCTTGACCCTTCTCCTTACAACACAAATGACCTTTAACAACTTACTCTATTTCTCTGACACTCAGACTCTCCACTAGTAAATTATGAATATTAATTATACCCATAGCAGAAAGTTAATGTAACTCTCTGAGTAATGAAGTGATAGGACAGGGGTTCACACTCTTTGTGGGCTCATGCTGTGGAAGTATTCAGTAGCATTAAACATCAGTATTAGCTGTTCTCCAAGACCTTCATAGAAATACTTTTATTCCAATGAGTTGCCTTCATAGTACTTGTCACTTTCTGAAATTCTTTTGTTCACAGACATTAATGATCTGTCTCCTGCCCCTGGAAAATAAAATCCATGAAAACAGTGAATCACTGAGAACATCATGGCTGATGAAGTAAATGAATTAAAAAAGTAGAAATGGTGACAACTTTTACAAAATGACATGAATAAGGAGTTGAAAAGTATTCAAGTATAATCAAAGACATATGGAAATACATTTGTATTGCACATGATTGCTCAGAATCATCTTCAGACTAAGGCTGTATTGATAATTTGGTGCCACTTAATAATCAAATCATGTGCTTCTTTGTCAAAGCGCAATGGATTATCCATATGAATCAAAAAAATTATTGAAGATGAATAAGGACTAATACGTTGGGGTCATATTTGCTTGTGACAGACAATTGCTTACAATAATTTGACTCTTTTATGCACTTTTTTAATTACCAGTTCCCTTTAACTTGATTTATAACTATAAGCCATTGATTATACTGAATGGCCAAGACTCCTTTATTTCATTCTGCTGACTATTTAAAATAATATCCCTGAAATTGCAAGAACAGAGTCCAAATGAGGAAATTGCTTCAGAAAATAACATCATGGTGCCAAAAGTCTGGCCAAGTAATGTCATGTGTCTGAAATAGAAAAGGTTCAACACCTAAATATATACTCTTACAACTGGCTGTGAGGTGTCAAGGGTATTGTCGAACATTTTTAAAGGCCAGCTGTAAGGTGATGCCATCAGCAAGACTGAGTATGTCAGGGAGATGAACGAGGTGCTTTGAGAAGCTGTGAAAGGGGAGACAGGAGTCTGAGAGTCATTGACAGCCCTCTCATAATTCCTTGATATGGATTATTGACCCATAGGGAGGCTGGTTCCTTCCCACAATGTTGTTCTCTGCTAATGCAGCCAGTCTCGGCCTCTGCAATGCACAATTATAACCATTTTTACATATTTATAAGTATGCTTATAAAGATCACCAGCATTTATGCCAGACTCACTGAATCAGTATCTCCTGAAACTGGGAATTAAAATGTCCAATTCTTCATAGTTAGAATAATCATAAATTCCTATTTGTCCAGTTAAGTCTGGGTCTTCATTTGTTGTTTCACTTTAATTCACGTTTCAACAATAGGTTATATGTTGACCTTACCTATAGGGGAATCTGCTGAGTAGCCAAGATCAAGACCTTCCTCTCAACTACTGTTTCTCATATTCATGTGCCATATTTATGGAGGTTTTGCTAAATGCTTACCTTGTTAGACACACATACTCAATATTTATGTAAATACTCCAAAAAGTTCATGGAAATGAGATTAAAAAGGTAAAAATTAAAAATATAAACTTTATTTCTCAGTATAATCACGAGATCAAGGCACTTTCAAGTACTGATCCCAGCCATTTGGTTCATCCAGAAAGAGCTGAGGGCTCTATGGAATGTATCCATACCGATGATGTCTTTTTTCACATTAATGAAGAAAAATAGGTGTCCTATAAAAATTCGTTAAGATTCGGAGACAATTAGATTTTCTTAAAAATTCACGTTCACGTTATGGCCAAATCATGACCATAATGTGAACGCCTAATGAATTTCCCTAGAACTTTGAAAAAATGAACCTTTGTGTGATGAAAGGAATGAGCAGAAGTATTGTCATGATGGAGAAGGGAAGATTTCCTGGGCATTTGTCTAGTAAAGTTTTGTCTAACTCTCACAAAATACTCTGTGGTAAGCAGATGTTATTCTTTGACTCTTTAGGAAGTCCACAAGCAAAATGCTTTGAGTATTCCAAACAATGGTTGCCATGACATTTGCTTTCAACTAGTCCACTTTTGCTTTAACTGGACCACATCCACCTCTTGGTGGCCATTGCCTTAATTTTGCTTTGTTTCCTGGATCACACTAGCAAAACCATGTTTCATCTCCAGTTACAAGTCTTTGAAGAAATGCTGAGGAATATTGATCTCACTTGCTTGAAATTTCCAGTGAAAGTTCTAGTGTGGTCTGCAGCTTACCTGTGTGCAATGATTTGGGTACCCATCGGATGGAAAGTTTACTCCACTTTAATTTTTCAGTCAGAATTGTGTAAACTGAACAAATTGAGATGTCAATGGTGTTGGCAACTGTTAAGTGATGTTAATCATCCATCCATGTCAATTACAGCAGGTGTAATGTTTTTCCACAAACTGATGTGTGTGGTCTGCTGCTGCAGGCATCCTCTTCAACATTGTCTCTTCCCTTCTTCAAAATAACTTATCCATTTATAAACTGCTAATCTGTCTGGGGCATTTTCTCCACAAGTATTTTGTAAGCATCAGTGGTTTCACCATTCTTCCACTCCAGATTCACCATAAATTTCTTGTTTGTCTTTGTTTAAATTTTAGCAGAATTCTTGTTCCTTTACTGGTGCTTCTTTAAAACCGAAGTCATCCTTCTAAGTGTTTTGAACTAGATCCTCTCCAGACTCATTATAACAAGCCAGTACTTAAGTTTATTTTGATGCTAAAATGTTTTCAATCCATGTATTTTTTTTATAATACAAAATTTCCATGAACTTTTTAAAGATCCAACATATAAAATATATGCACACACATATATACACATACATGTATGCATTTTTTAAACTTAACTTTTACAACAGAGAAATGATAGGCTAGCAGTGATGTCCTGGGTCCTTAGCCTTTTATTCTGTAAAACAAAGTTTGAGTCTAATTAATTTTTGTTAATGACTGTAGTTCTTGCAGAGGATATGAAAGAACCTTCTTGCCCCATTGCATGAAACTTAGCACAAGCTGAATGGTTAGCACCTGCTTCTCATCATTTAAACAAAACATCAGACTCAAAGGCACAAGAATAGTATGCCAGTATCTGGCTGATTATCTCCCATCCTGTTTATCCATTGCTTTGTGTCCAGCAACAACAGCTTTAGGGGAAGATTGAAATGACAAAATGAACGACACAATAGCCAATGTATATGAGTAACAAAATTCTAAGTCTAATGTTTTTGGGCAACTCATGTAGTTGCAAAATTGGAGTCTTCTCCAATCCAGAGTGCTACCAAATAAATCAATGCTACCAACTGGATCAATGGCTTAACCTCTAGAAATCAGAATAAGAATACCTATTTTCTACCTTTTAAAGATGGGTTAATTGGTTTCCAGAAGCTAAGATCTCAGAGAAAAGTAAATATACCCTTTGTGTTTTATCTTTTCATCTCTATCCTGAGCCCAGTCTGAGACTTAAGGAGGTCAATAAATGCTAGCTGAATTAAGTCAAATAATTTAATAAACAAATAGAAGCAGCATTACCATATATCAGTGGTTCTCAGCCAGGGACAGTTTTTACCTCCCAGTGGCCATTTGCTAAGGTTTGTGGACATTCTTGGTTTTCAAAGAAGGAGTTGCTACTACCATCTAACAGGTAAAGACCTGAGATACTGCTAGATGTTCCCCAGTGCACAGAATATCTCCTACTCACACAGAATTACCCAGCCAAAAATGTCAGCAGTCCCAAGGTTGAGAGATTCTGCTCCAGATCATTACTGTATATTGGGACTATTACTAAATGTTTTAACCTGACTTACAAAGTTTACGGAAATAAAAACAAACAAACAAACAAACAAAACCCACTCACTCTCTTATTATTATTGGATAAAGACAAATTATATTGACTTGGCCGTCAGCATACTGACGATATATATATATATATTTTTTGGAGGCAGAGTCTCACTCTGTTGCCCTCAGTAAAGTGCTATAGTGTCACAGCTCACAGCAACCTCCAACTCTTGGGTTTAAGCGGTTCTCTTGCCTCAGCCTCCCAAGCAGCTGAGACTATAGGTGCCCTCCACAATGCCCAGCTAGGTTTTGTTGCAGTTGCCAGTGCTGTTTTAGCTGGCCCAGGCCAGGTTCGAACCCATCACACTCGGAATATGGGGCTGGCGCTCTACTCACTGAGCAACAGACACTGCCAACAAATTTTATCATACCTTCCCTCCTACCCTCATTTCCTATTATTACTTGTAGGCTGGAACAATCTACAGTGATGGTTGTCTGTACACACCCATGGGTGGGTAAGAGTGGGGACATATTAAAAGAGAGATTTTGGAGGCTCTTCCCAGGATCTTTGATTGAACCAATCAAAGGTAGGGCCAGGTAAAGCCAGTCCTGCTGATTCACATATTAAAAATATCTATAGCAACTCCTCACAGATTCTCCAGATTACTGTGCTCTTCCTCTTCTTCCAGGTTGTTTATAGTAAAATCTTCTGTTTACCTTTTAAAAATACAGTCAATCTTCATGATTCACAGGCTCCCTATTTTCAAATGTGCCTGCTCCCTAAGCATTTTTATATTCATCATGATTTAATGGTCATTCACAGACACATGCCAAACAAAGACAAATCTCAGTTACAATGCACACGTTCTCAGCTGAGGCTGAACAAAGAAATGCTCTGTCTTCTCATTTTGGCTCCCATATTGTAATCAAGCACTCTTTTAGAAATCTGTTTAGTGCCTTGCTTTCCCATTTTGGTTCTTTTGTTCTTTTTGCTTTTGTTCCCTCAGCCTAGTGCTGAGGTTCTGACTGGCGTTCCAGAGCCCAGGAAAACCACAATGTGCCTGTCCGAGGAAATACGTGTATTAGGTAAACTTCTCCCAGGCATGAGTTATAGTGCTGCTGGCTGTAAGTTCAATGTTAGTAAATGACATATATTAAATAAAGTATCTTAAACTTTATTTTAAGAGTTACACATAAAACAAAATCAGATAGCGATAAGTTGATACACATGTGTCCAGAGGCTCACAGGAACCTAACACTATTTTCCTCAGGAGCCATGGTTTGGTCTGCACTAATTGCAGTGACTTTTGGGAACATGATGTCTACAAGAACTGAGAATCCCAGAACAGCTGTAAATAAGTCTTTCCCACCCACCATGCCCAGGACTTTCCCCCCCTGCCCTGTCTGCCTATCTACAGGGAACCTCCTTTCTTTGTGTTCAATGAGCTCCTCCTCCAGCCTTTTTTTTTTCTGCCATACATCAGAAGAAGAGTTGTGTTGAGCCACACATAAAATACACAAACACTAAAGTAAGCTCATTAGCAAAAATGAGGTCCAGGTCCATGTATAATTTTCCTGATATCTGATGCCACAGATAAATTTTTAAAAGTCCTCACAAAATCAGCATGCGGCCCTCAGGCTGCAGGTTGGACACCCCTGTGAGAAAATTAAAAAACAAAGAAACCAAAAACAGACTTTCTACCTCAATACTCCTGCTATATTTTGTAATACTCTGCAGGGCTGGGTTTGTATTTTTTTATATTCATTTGGTTTCTCCTGTGTTAAGCTTAGTGCTGGGCATTTAATGGGTGTTTACTAAATATTACTGAATAAATTAATTCAGATGTAAATATATCGTCTCTGTGGAGGGACATTGCAAGGTTAGCATGGATTAGTTTGCTTATTCTTTAGCACCTAATGAAGCTCTGAGGAAATAAGCCACCTCACAAGTCAGTGCTTAAAAAGAATAAGTTACAAGATGAAGTTTTTTGTCAAAGGTCAAAGTGTTATATCTTCTCTTTCTCCTCCTTCCTGGCTGCTTGGTGTCTCTGCACATGTGCGTGTGTGTGTATGTGTGTGTTTGTGTGTGTGTGTATGTCTATGGGTTTGAACCAATTTGTATGTTTCAGCTGAATTAATTGGTTTGAACCAGTGAATATAAAAATAAAATAAAAAATAATTTATTGGCATGTCAGAAAGGGGAAATAAATAGACATGACATTCATTGCTGAATAAGGCAGCCATTTGCATTCCTTTTCCATGGCCTCATTGTGGAACCCAGAGTAGAAAACTGTAATAGGTGGATAGATAATGCTTCCGGAAGATTGTGGAAGTGGATATTCTCAGGCCATGGACAAGCAGTGTACAAGTCCCCATCTTTTACCCCTGAAGATATTTGAAGGGTTAGGTTATGTTGACTGTAGCCAGAGTCAGCCTAACAAGATGGATTTAAGGTCAGCTTCAGTAGACATGAAAAAGTGTACCATTCTTTCATCTTTACCTCTGGCACAAAGTATTTTTTTCTCTAGTCTTTTTCCCACTAAGCTCTGATATCAAAAACTGAGAGACAGATGGAAGAAGAGAGATCTTTAACTTATCCCCCGACACCTAAGAATGAAACAGGTGATTCTAACAAATATTTCTTCTTGAGGTTAGGCAGCACTCAGGGAACTGGAGGCATGGCTATTTACAAACCATTTTAAAAGTATTTCAACAATCAAACTCTTAAAAAGGTTGAAGCAAACAAGCTTAAGATCAACTATGAAGACAATTTTATTGAATCAGAATATCATTCTGCCTTAATAATGTTAAGAAATAAAAGACTGGATTTTATTTGATTAAGAAATACAACACTGCATTTGGCTTTGGTCTAAGAGCGAAGTATTATCTGCAGATGAAGATTTTCTGTTCCAACCCCAAGGTTAGATAGAACTAAACAGAGATATAAGAAATATTAATTATAGAATAGGTTAGGAAAGACCCACTGATTTTCAAGAAAGATATATGTATTAGATTCCTCTAAGTGGCTTTTTCATCTTATTTTACCCAGAAAACAATGATGTACTTATGTATTCTGTTTCTACCTCAGTACCCATCTGAGAACTGGTGGGAGAGGAGTAGAAGAAAGCTCCAGAATTGCAAATCCAGGCTTTGCGTCTACAGCATAAGGAAGGGACCAGTCTTGTCCTGGATCCCTTTGTAGACCCCACAAAGCCAGGAGACATGGCACAAGGCCATTGCATGTTCACCGAAGAACTAGTGAAAAGAGAGAGAGAAAAAAAAAGAAGTTCCTAAAAGTATGTAAAAAGGCCAGACTTTGGGGGCTGTCTGGGCATTTTTGACGAGAAAATTCTTCTTAAGTGATACAACATATTTAAAATAAAATTTTACTTCCTTGCCCTGGTTTACATGAAATGAATAACTATTACACATCAGATATATTGCTGTAACCCAGCATTGTTGTATGCACATGTATAGATGATCAAGAAGTATATATATTTAGAGAGAGAGAGTGATTAAGGCCTTGCTGTCCAGAATAAAACATTCCAAACATGATCCAAAGATGAATGATTACTAAGTAGTATCAATTAAGCTCCAAATCAGTAGCAGACTGTGATGAGAGTTGATATTCTTAAAATTATTCTTATCACAACCTTAACTGTCAGCTATGAATGTGATGTTTATATATGTGGGCAAAAGGGTTTAGCAGGTATCTGTAATCATTCTCTCCTTTGGCCTTTTGTTTTCTTAACCTGTCAAAGACAATTTGGCATGATGTGACCTTTTCAAGTCCAGGCCTGTGACTGCCTTGTTCAGCAGGGCCTGACACAGAGTAGTTACTCAATAAATATTTGTTCATTGAATGAGGAGCCCTTTAACCATTGGGAGTGTATACTTCTACAGAGGAAGAGACTTTGAATCTATTCTGTACTCACTTCTGCTTCCTTGCTTCTTCAAATACAAAGGAGTCAGAACACACAGAGAGAACTCTCCATCAAGTAAAAAATCCCCCAGTGACTAGAGTCTAAGGTTAAATATAATTTTTTCAAGTTGTCTTCCAGGATTCAGAGTTCTTAGTTTCAAGTCAGTATTCCCAAAAGATGTTCAAAGACCAGGGGGAAAAATTGTGAAAAGACAGAGTCTATTTATAAATTACATTTGGTGCTGCTCAGAGCATGGTCAGAACTTGAACTTCTTGTGATCTTGTGAACTCCCTAAGTTCCCTGTTACCAACACTGCTACCTGTCCCCTGCTTATGTCAGGTAGTGGACTTAATGGATTATGTTGGTTACTGACCTCTGTTTTTGAAATGTAGCACTTCTAGCTATTTCTATGAAACAGAAGTTCCAGGTAAAAAGTAATTTGTCTCATTCTTTGATGCCAGACAACCCATTTACCTGATATAACAAATTCTTTGAATAGTTGTGCTGCTTATATAGGAAGAATTCAAAGCAATATATCTATTATATGAAGGATATTTATGTCTTCTTTATAATATAGCAATTAGATAATTTTTTTGAAAATACTTTAAAATCTGGAAAATATACTTTGGTATCTTTTTATTTTTTATGTTTAAAATAATTAGATCTCATTCATGGCAACTGAATTCTTAAAATAATCCTTAATATAGACTGTAAACTTTGTAAGGTCCTTATTTTATTACTTTGTAGTATCCAGCACCTGACACAATCCTGTGCACATAGTAGATATTCAGAGCAGCTTCTGCTGAATTACCAAAGAAATGCCGTGTGTGGTGTTTTTCATTTCTTCCATTACTTCTTCCCCAACCATAGAACTATCAATTGGTCAAAAGTGACCCTTAAGGTTTTTAAATCATAAGCAGAGCAGACTTTAAATTTTCTGTTTTAGAAATACCAGATGGGGACTTTCCCAATAAGAGTCATAGTGAAAGATATTTCTTTTGCCCTGACCTGAGGAAAAGTATAGGGCAGTGCTGGACTGTAGCTGCCACCAGTGGAAAAGCTGTCAAAGCATGCTCACTGTAGTTATTTATTTCATGGCTTTGTTCCAATTAAACAGGAAAAAAAGTGTATTTATGATAGAAGAAGACACAATTCTTCTTTCTATTGATTTTTGAAAGATAGAACAATTTAAAAGTTGTAGCATTTGACAGAAAAGCCAGAAAGGTAGAGAAGTTTATAAATAATTCAATGAAAGGCTGAAGGTCTTAGCTAATGCAAAATAAGTTCTCAGGTCTACGGTTAGTTACCTCACTAGGACAATATGCTCCTAGTCCTTTCGTATTTTCTTCCTTTCTCAACAGTTTGATCTGTATCTCTTCCTCTGGGCTTTGTTCCCTGTCACATTGTCAATATCCAATAAAACCAAGAAGTTGGAAATAAATGTGGCTTAGTGGAAGGTCTTCGGAGTTAAAAGTAATGAAATCCAGATTTAGTCTATCATTGAACAGTACAGATTTAAATTTAAGTTCAGGTGTGTGAAATTAACTTTTAGCTGTAAAACACTACGCAGGTAACCGTTAGCAACAGTCATCTAATCCATGAGGTGCGACTATAAACTGAAGTGAATAATTCCTTGTGTCACTTACAGAATGTCTAAGAGTTCTTCTTGTCTTTTGGAAATGTCTCATACAATACCTCTTACCTAATATTTATGTATTAACAAGACTGTAAGTAGTGGAAAGTATTGGAAACAGAAAATGTGGTTTCTAATCTTGACTATACTGTTTGCTAGGTTTATGAGATGGACAAATCATCTTTCTCTCTAAAGTGATAGGCTCTTTTATGAAATTAAGACAAAAATAATACTCTGAACATTGCTAAAGTATTCAGTGACAATGTCTGGAAAACATTCTATTACTAAAGGGAATTAAAAGAATGAATCATAATGAAATGCCATGTACTGGTAAAACTTGTCAGAGGCCGGTCTCCCAGCCTCGTGTCCTACTCCAAACACCCCACATCCAGCAAGCAGTTATTTTTAAGTCCTCCCTGGACCTAGTATTAGCCACACATACATAATGGCTGTCCAAATGCACTAGTATGACAACAATAGGAACCATGTTTTATGTATTTGCCACTCAGTTAGAATTTTATTTAATCCTTACTACACACCTCAAAATGAGGAAATGAAGACCAAGATAGGTAAAGTCAGTCAGTTAAGGTTAGACAATTTCCAGCCAGCAAAGAAAGAATTCAATCTCAGGTGTATTGATTTTAAAGTCTATATTGTTACCTGCTCTGCTGAGGACCGAAGCATCTATGAGTGTCTACAGAGACCCACATGTTATATTCAGGGCATAATACATATATCGTCTAATATTTCACTGCTATATGTATTATGTTTACTGTGTAGATTTCCCCTTTATTTTTATTTGCTTATCTATTTAACAATGATTCATATTGTGCACAAATCACATGGAAAGAAATAGGCTTCACGGCGTTACTTATAACTGATTGGGTTATGTCCTTTGCAGCCTTTATCCTTCTGTAGTTCTGTTAAGGGAATTTTATAAGCATACTTTTTTAAATCACTTTATCCACTCTTTTTTCTTTACTTTCTTTAACTGTGTTATATTATAGGATGAAAAAGAAAAATGGAAATCATGACTTCCAAATAATGAATCCCCTCTGCATAAGTCAGGCTTCTCCAGAGACTTGTGATTAACAAGAGATATATTGTATAGATAGATGGAAAATAAGGCTAAGGAATTTGCTCATGCAGTTATAGAGGCTGAGAAACTGGAAGATCAGTAGTCAGGAGGCTTGAGACCAAGAAGAACCAATGCCACAGTCAAAGTCCAAAACCCCCCAAACTGATGTCCTTGCACAGCAGTCAAGTAGGAGGGGCTCCCTCTTAGCCTTTTTGCTCTCTTTAAGTCTTCAATTGATTGGATGAAACCCACCTGCATACGGGAAAGCTTTAGTCATTCTACTAACTCAAACGCTCATCTCCTCTGGAAACACTCAGAATAGTGTCTGACCAAATACTTGGCACCCCTGTGCACAATCAAGTTGAGGTACAAAGTAAACCGTTACATCCCCAAAACATGGTGCTTGATTGCTCAGGAAAACTCCCTTTGACCAGGGCTTTGAAGGCATCAGAAACAAGAGCGAGAATATGGACTTGGTCTTTCTGAACATCAGTCAGGTCTCTCTAACCTGTCCAGAGAGCCGGAATAGGACCTTTAACCTTAAAGATGAGGTATAGCTCCTCCTCAATGTGTAATTAAAAACCAAGTCAATATTAAACTGTAAAATAGGTGCCAAGTAATAGAAAGGCATCTAATCTTCTCATGCAGATTATTTCAATGTTAAAATTTGTAGGTGATCCCCATTTGCTGATGTTCTCAATATGATTACCAAGTCTGCCCTGTTCCCTACATGTGTAATGTCCACCCAGATTCAATCCAAGTGTGTGTGATGCAAGACAGAAACAATGTATAAAATGCTTCCACCTGTCATTTGAAGCATTTTGCATTTTTTTCCTTTTTTCGAAAAAAAGTCTTCCTCTGTTTTTATGTAACAAATAGTATATGCTTTATTTATTGTTACAAATTGACATTTTATAATTTATTTTCTTCTAAAAAGGTACCAATAATGTTAAACCCCACAAATTCACCTTCTCCACAGTACCCACATAATATTTCATTGTAGTTTTCCAAAAGAGAAAAAAAAGGCTAATATAATTATGATGCTCATGGCTATCTCTAATACCAGCTGACTTGAAAAGGTGACTTATAGGGATGTAGAATTAAATTCCTGATTTAAAATTTCATACAATTATCCCTATTTACTGTTAGATATAACAACATATTTTTTCATTTATTCCTTGGTTACTTAAATAGAATGGAATTAGATACACATTCCATTAGACATATGGAATATATATATAGATATATAGAATCTATATGTAAATATATAGATTAGAATGGAATTAGATACATATCCCATTAGATGTGTGGAAGGTAGAAGCATTTAGATAAATAACTGCTGACATTGCATTGAGAGACAATATAGTTAGTTTCATGCTAGTAATACTATCCTTATGTTCTGTGCAAAGTCTTTGTAAAATAAATATAGTTTTGTCTTGTGGGGATATATTTCTTCATTTATTCATTGAGTATATTCAACAAATACATGGTATTTATTAAGTGACCAGCATGTGCTTCGCCTCTATAGTGGCTTTTTTTTCAGCCTTTTTTTATCTCATAGCACACTTGAATCTATAGTCATATTTCCATGGCACATTACAATTATGTGGATGAAAAAAGGATAAAGAAAAGAATACACTTACTGTTCTTTGAACGTCTTTTGAAAATAATTTAATTAATACTCTTAAAAACTTTTCACAGCACACCCAAGATCCTCTCAGGGCTCACTGGTGTGCCATGGTATACTGGTTGAGAATCACTGCTCTAGGACCCGAGGCTGCAGCAGTGATCTACAGAAGAGATGAAACCTCTGCCCTCGGAAGCTTTTATTGTAGTTCAACATGTCTCAATGTGCTCCCATTTTAGGAAGAAGGCACTAATGATTTTCTCTCTAGAACTTAATCTTATTCCTAAACATATAAGGTTAGAAATAATTTACCTCTCCAGGTGAAACAATGCGTATCTCACAGTTGTACGATATGACATCTGAACCATGCATCAGCTAGAGAAATAATTCATAATAATATTTGAATATTGGAATGCAATGTGAGGAAGGAAAAGTTAATAACAAAATATGAAGAATATTATTTGGAACAAAGAAAGTGGCTGGGAATTATTTTTTTTTAATTTTTAAATTTCAAATTAATATGAGGGTGAAAATTTTCACGTTCCATTGTTTTCGATTCTAAGATAAAGTTCGAGTTGTAGTTGAGCCCTTCCCCCAGGGGCCATGTTGAACACCCTTACACTGTACAGTGGGAATGACTTTTTAATCTGGCTGTGAAGAAAGACATTGGCTCTCTAGTGCAGAGATTTAAGGGGAATACTTATGATAAAATAAAATGTAATGGTGAATCAGAAATGGGATTTACATCAGTCATTTTGCCTTAATTAGAGAAGAAAAAGGCCTAGAATCAGAACTGCAGATAAAGAATAGGTTTCAGAGATTCAGGCCAGAGATCAATAAGAATTTGCAGAGCTGGAAAGGAAAGAATAAGTATTAGAGATGTTGGCAAATGAGAATTATGCGTGGGAAGAGTATGAAGGATCAAAGACAACTTAGAAAGTGTTCACCTTAGGGACATTGAAGATAGTGGCATCTCCCACAAAGATGCAACAATTACATAGAAAAAAAGATGGCTTTTATTTTTCAAACTTATTTTTAACTCTAAGATATCATTTAGCTTTCTTTATGGAGGAATATTAATTGCCATTAGAACATTAGAACTTTATGATTTTATAACTCATGAGGAAAATATCAAAATGTATTATAGAATGATTTTACTCCCTTATCTGGAATAACAGCAGTTGACCATATAAACACTGTTGGTTGATACTTAAATATGTCTAGTAAAATAAGTTTGGGCCTTAGCTTTTCACTCATGTCTTTTGGATAAATATTTGACATTATCTATCAATGTGATTCTAAATATGCACAAAAAAGGAATTGAGATGATGATGGTTTTAAATTTACAGTTTAAAATTCCTGCTTTGAAATTTTGCTCAAGAGAATTAACTTATGGAGAGTTTGGATAAATTGCAGTGTACTTTAAATACTAAAATATAATTATAATTTTTCTGAATCTGTTGATAATTATTTACTTTTTTAAGAAGTACTTTATGGTAGAATCTAATTCAAACATTATTCAATGTTTACCAATAATAATGAACTCTGAGTGACAATTACAAAATAACTCTGAAGTTAACAATTGATGAACATTTACTGTGTACCTGCCATTGGGCTAAGTATTTTTTTCTCATTTAACAATAGATACAATTATTGTCCCTGCTTTATGTGTTAAGATATTGAGGAATAGAGAAGTTAATTTGAGGGCCAGATTTACAATGGAGCCAAGTTTGGAACCCAAGGATTTTAACCAATATGTTAAGTAATACTGGGCTAGCGTTAAAATGGGGATAAAGGAATTTAAGAAATTCAACTTACATACATTTTAAAATGTTTTGTCACAGAAATATTTTCATTAATTTATATAACAAGTATTCCAAGTAGACGGGTGTTATTATCTCTCTTTCAAACCAGGAAACTTGGCTCAGGAAGATTAATGAATTGTCAAAGTCAATTGTTTTTAAGCAGCAAAGTCAGAATTTAAATGCTCTTTATTTTAGTTTTTAATTTTTTAATTATATTAATTTAATTGGAAGAAGAAACACCTCGACTGTACTGAACTGAGAAAATGGTTCTCAGAATTTATTATGCTTCAACATTACCTGAGGAATTTACTTGAACTGAAAATACCTGAGCCCAATTCCCAGCGTTACAGACACACATACCAGGTGATTCTGACAGAGGTGTGTTTCCATGTGCCACCTCAAGCTACCACCTCAGGGTGAAACTTACCTGGGCTGAGAAGAGGGATGGGTCCTATTGACGGAAGGCATTTCTAAGGTAGGTAGAAGGTATCAGACAAGTTGACGAAACAGGTTTTGCAGAGGTGAGTGTTAACTAAGATTAAGGCTGTCGAGGCAAAAATAATTTGATAAAGGTTTATTGGAAGCCAAATGTGAGGATTGATTTAGGAAAACACAGCAACAAAGTTGGGAATGTCCCACAGTCTGTTACAAGTTGGAAGACTTTTATAGGAAAGTTTAGAAGGAAGAACTCTTCATCTCAAAACTGTCCGTTTTCCATTTTTTTTTTTTTTTTTTTTTTTTTGCAGTTTTAGTTGGGGCCGTCTTGAACCTGCCAACCCCGGTATATTGGGCTACATCCTACTCTTTGAGCCACAGGCATCACCCCAGAACTGTCCTTTTTCTTTGGAGAGTACAATATGGAAGTTACAATAATTGGCTACAGATTGGAACATACAGTTAGAACTGTCTATGTCTAAGACAGTCAGTGAAATTCATGACTTCAGTGTCCTTTTCAATGTCAGCAGGTCAGATGTTAATCAGTACATCAACACTCTGAGGCAGTCGCTCACAGTAAGATTCTTTACTCAGGGCAGGATGTCACTATGAATCATAAGACTTCCCCAAAGCAGGTGCATTTGGAAGCCTATTCACTTTTAAAGTAAACTGCCAAATGTGACCAGTAGATTACCATGAGAATGAAAGTATGCTGGAAAACAGCCTGGAGTGAGTCTATGGAGACCCATTTTATAAGTTTAATTTTGTATCTCACATGTTTACACTTCACTTTTGGCCTTGAGAAAGCCTTAAAGAGCTTTGACATGGGAGTGTATTATGATGATTAAAACTAACCATGGTATGAAGGATGGCCTATAGAGGAAATTTAAAATTGTTTAGATTTAAAGGAGATGTTGTAGGGCACTACAAATGGTAATGTATGGAATGGAGAAGACATAGTCAAGCCTACTAGATAACTAATCAGAAATTAATGACAGAAAAAGTAGGAAATAAATATAATGACCTTTCAAGTCAGTGATACTTAGTATATTCTCCTGAGGGCAAGACAATTGAATATTATCCATGTATTGTTACAAATTTCTGAAAAACATCAACTGCTATTTTTTTTATTAAAAATGTGTTGTAATTTTAGTTTGTACTTATTTTTATGTTTGTGAGGCCTGTAACAACTCCACTCTGGGATGGGTTAAGGTTCACCTACTAGTTTTAAAATTTCCAAGATGATTATGCTTTTTATTTTTGTCCCAGTGGCCCCAGCAAATCTACGGTGCATTAAGAAATGAGGGTTGTAGGTTTGGCAGAGGAAGTTAAACAATTTCTAGAGCCTTTCTGTGAAATCAAACCTTCTGATGGGTGAAAGTTCTCATGAGGCCTTCAGCTAACAGGTGTTTCAAGGGAGAGTAAAGGTATGAAGTTGAGGGAGAAGAGTAAGGCAAACACAGCTTTCCATAAAGACACCGTGAATCTTGGGGAGCTGTGCCTCTCATTGTATCTGTTCAATCAAATGCAACCAAAAGGGAGGGCTTCCTCAGTACAATTCTATTCTTTCCATACAGAATTAAAGGAACAACAACGATATTTGACCAAGTATAGGGTGAAATTAATGGCTTCCTCTTTATAAAAACTGTTCCTCACAAATACTGGTGGATACAAGATCATTAAAAGGACAAACATCATCTTGGGGCAAAAATAAAAAAGAAATTGCTGGCTAGAACCAGCGAATCAGTGAAATCTGTTAATATTATTATTATTATTATTATTACTATTTCTGTGAACAAATGCCAAATAGTTAGAAAGAAGGAAAGCATAGATTTTTTTAAATTGAGCTTTAAGTAAAAGGATGCCTGCTTATATTTGACAAAAATAAAATCTAGGCTGTGTGAGATAAATTGGACTTTACAGGAGGTGTTATTTTTTTTCTTCCTAATTGACTACACTGAGGCAAGTTGAACATTTCCGACTTAATTATGCACACTTCTGCAGGGGCGTCAGACAGGTCAGTGGTTCGCAAACCTGCCACACACTAGAATCTCCGGAGGAGCTTTAAAAATGCCTGGGCCACACCCCAAGAGAACCTGCTTTAATTAGTCTGAGCTTTATTTAGGCCATGGATTTCTTATTTCCTAAGTTGCCAGTTGATTTCGGTAGGGAGCTAGAGTTGAAAACCACTGAGATAAATGTCAGCACTTCAGCGCTCATTGGCCTAAAACCATGGATTTCATAGAACCAAGTACTGAGCAAAATGCACAGTAAGGGTAGAAAAATTGGGAAAGGGGGCTGGATTAAATTTTTTTAATTTGTAAGATTCTGTTATTTGGCTTGATATAGTCATAAGAGAAGAGGAGAAATACTTGGCATGCAGTGAATTTGCCTAGGCTGCAGAGCTCAATATCCTGGCAGGGGAGAAAACTTTCTAATTTTGGTGTCTTCTGTGGTGTCTTTCTGGTGTCTTCTGTCTATACTCCCTGTCTTCTTCCCATGAACATTCATATTTATTTCTCTTTTTCTATCAAAAAAGAAATTCTAAAATTCCAGTAACTTTTAAAATCTTTGCATTTTAAATGTACAATATACACTCAAACAGAAATCTGAATATGTGCATGAAACAAAATTCTTCTGTAAAACCTTCTGGCTCAAGTAATAGAATATAGATGACATTCCAGAATACTTCTCTGTGGGCCTTCTCCCAATCATTCTCCCAATATCCTGACTTTTATGGTAATACTTATTTTCCCTTATTAATAGTTATATATGCTAAGCAAGCATTGCTAGGGATAGTTTTGCTAAAATATTTAATTAAAAAATTGTATCATTGCAGTGTTACAGCTTTTTATGTCTGGCTTCTTTCAAATGTCATTATGGTTGTTCAAGCTAACCCATCAAGCCATTCTTTTTTATTGCTATACAATATTTCATATTTAATACATTATAATGGATGGGTGTCTTTTGCTGTCAATATATGCTTGAGATAGTTCTAGTAATTTTAATTAGCAAAAATAGTACCAATAAGTTATTGTACCTATCTCTCAATACACCTTTCTGAGCAGTATATAATGTAAAAGTGAAATTACTGGGAAAGTATGAGTAATTCTAATTTAGAAGATAATGACAAATTGGTTTGCAAATTTCTTGTACCAATTTACACTCCCACAAGCAATATATGAACATTCCTGCCTCTCTACATCAGAAGTCTGCAAGCTATGGAACACCTTCCAAATCTAGCCTGCCACTGATACTTAAAAATAAATTTGTTTTGGAACATGGCCATGCCATTGATTTACTCTTTGTCTTGGCTGCTTTTGTGGAGCAGTGGCAGAACTGAGTACTTGTGATAGAGACGAGAGTCTGGGATAACTGAAATACTTGATCTCCAGCACCTTACAGAAAAGAGTTTGCCAACCTCTGCTCTACAGTACATACAGCTCATGCTTGGCTTGTCAGGCTTTTGCATTTTGCCATTTGTGACAGATATGTTGAAGAATTTTTTTTGTGATTTATTTGCATTTTCCTGACTACAAATGATGTCAAATACCCTTTCATATATTTCTTACCCATTTGTTATCTTCACTTGTGAAGTCTCTTGATCATTTTTCTATTGGGTTTCTGCCACTTTCTCATAGAGTTCCTTATAAATCCAGTGTCTGGCCTCCTGCTGGTTATATGGCTATTATTTACCCCCCACCCATGGCGGGTAATAGCTTACCTTTTCCCTTTCCTAATGATGGCTTTTGATGAAAAGAGTTCCAGAAGTTTTAACATAGTCAAATGTAACAGATTCTGCTTCAGGTTAGATTGTTTTATGTCTTTTTTTGTTTGAGACAGAGCCTCAAGCTGTCACCCTGGATAGAGTGCTGTGGCATCACAGCTCATGGCAACCTTCAATTCCTGGGCTCAAGCAAGTCTCCTGCCTCTGCCTCCCAAGTAGCTGGGACTACAGGCACCCACCACAATGCCCAGCCATTTTTTGGTTGCAGCTGTCATTGTTGTTTGGTGGGCCCAGGCTGGATTCGAACTCGCCAGCTCAGGTGTACGTGAATGGTGCCTTAGCCTGATGAGCCACAGGGACGGAGCCTTTTTCATGTCTTTTTAAAGAAATCATTCTTTGTCCTAAATAATAAATTTCCTATACTCTTAAATAATAAATACTAGCCTATAAATGTCTTCAGGGGACATTTGTCAATGTCTTGAGACATGTTTGTTTGTCACAACTGAGGTTATGCTGCTAGCATTCAGAATGGAGATGCTAGGGATTCTGGAGTGCTGCTAAATGCAGGACAGCTCCCCTAAAAAAAATCACCTGTCCTAAAATGTTGTTAGTTCGCTAGATCTGAGCTGGGCGCATGATGGATATAGTTAGGCTTTTTGGATTGTTTTGAGTCAGGCTGAGTTGGCCTATGGGAATGAGGCTGATAAAGACCTGGCAGATCTGTCATTATCAAGATCTTGCTGGTGGATTGTTTTGCGAACAGAGTTAATTAAGATCCTAAGAGACTTACAATAAGCAGGTGATACTCCTGACAATTCTATATAAAACCCAAAACTGTCCTTTCCATGGGGCTTACGGTCACTAGGACAAGGCCTGGATTGCTGTGCAAGTAGTTAATCAACTTTCTTTTTCTTGCTAAAACGTCACTTGCTCTTTTCAATGATTTCTGTGACACCTCAAGCCACCACATCACTCTAACAATTGTGCTACTGTTGAGAAACACGGTCTTAAAAGGTTTATTGACTTACCTTTTACATTGTAATTTATAATTGAATAAGAAGTTAATTTCAAGTTTCACTTTTTCCACACACACATCTAATCGTCACAAAATCATTATTGAATCATTGTCCCTTTCTGTCACATCTGCTTTATGATAAGTCTACAGTCCATGTATACAAAGTTTCATGGTTTTAACAATATTCCATTGGTCTATTTGTCCATCCTCCTACCAAATATTATATCATTTTCTAAAAAACCTAATAAAAACTGAGCATTTACCCTTAACATATTTTCCTTTTTAAAGGGTAGCTTGATTCTCCTGACCCTTACATTTTTCTGTAAATTACGGAATTAGCTTGTTGAATTTCCACAAAACAAGCTCACGTTTATATTGGAATCACATCAATTGTCTAGAAATAGTGGAAGCAAACTAATATTTGTACAATAGTGAATCTTTAAATTCAGGAATATGGCTATCTCTCAATTTAGGTAATACTTTATTTAATTTCATTTTTATATGTTTCTGTTCTGTAGTCTAAACATTCATTTTCATATTTCCATGCAAATTTTATATTTTGATGCTATCATAAATTTATCTTCTTAAATTACATTTTCTAATTTTTTCTATATAGATATGACACTTGATTTTTTTGTATATTTACCTTAATTCTAGCAACATTTCTAAATTTACTTATTCTAATAAATTTATATGTATATTCACAATCATATTACCTCTGAAAAACATTTTTCCTTTTCTTTCCCTTTCTTTTCCTCCCTAATTAATACCATATTTTTTTTATTGCCACTTCCTTCACTGGTTAGGAATTATTCTTAAAAATTATATCAGTATAATCAACCATATTTAATCAATATATACATACATTATCACAAATATTGTGATGTCAATTATTGAAATGAATTTTTATGAACAAATAATATTTTATCTGACAAATAATTAATGAGTATTCACTGTGCACTAAGAATTTCTCTAGGCACCAGTGAAACGACAGTGAGCAAATCATGGTTCTGGGATTCGGAGAATTTACATTATTGTGGGAAGAGATATACTAAAACAAAACAAGTTAAAAAAATAAAATGCTTCATTCTGTATATGCTGACTTAAACTTTTATTTACTAATTTTTATTTTGTGTGGGGTTTGCTATTAAAGACATCCTTTGAGTTCTTAAATAAGCAATTTTTGTTTTAAAATTTTAAGTTCTCCTTAAATTTATTGTTCTTTTTTTACATTTTTATATTTCTTTGCCAAAATTCTTGATTCTGTATTTTATGTCTCAATATTTTAAAGTCTATGTGAGTTAACTATAATATCCAAAACACTTGTGTCTATTTTTATTTTCTATTATTTCTATTGATTCCTTTTTGCTTCCTTGAATATGTGATTATATTTTAATATGATCCAGACATGTATCTAAAAATATTGTGTAGAAATAACCAGGAGTCTTATGAGGGTTTTATAATCCTCTATAGGAGATTTTTGTTTTATTTTATTTTATTAATAACCTGGTGGGAGGAGCCAAGATAGTAGTCTGTAGCCAGCTTACCCTAGAGGTTCCCATCCAGAAGGAGAGTTAAAGGACAGAAATTTAGCAAGAAAGCCAATGGTTTGGATGTGAGCCAAAAAAGGTTGAAGAACGCACATCGACCCTGCTGGGGTGACCTGTGACCCCAAGGACACAAACAAAAAGGTACAGAGCACATCACCAAGCAGATGGGAATCCCCTCCCCCATGAGAGCGGCTCGTAGTATACTCCATACCTCCATACAAACAAGCGAGCAGAGTTCAGATGTCATCCCACTGTACCCCACAGGAGAGACCATCTAAAAACCAGATCTCCTTCCCTTACTAGGGTGCCACAGCACTCTCCCATCAGGCATAAAACTGTATAAAACTGTATATATTCTCTACCTGCAAGTTTGAACTCCTGGCACTCCCCTCCACTCTCACCCCGAGGTCTCTCACCCCCACAAAGTCCAGATTCTTGGACATTTTCTCAAGGGTTGTGGATGGGGCGCGGACTGTAGCTGATCTGTGCTGATTTTCCGGCTCAGGAGTGGTGAGAGGAAAGTGAGCCAAGAGAAGGCCAAGCTGGAGAGGCGGTCCCCTGAGACACGGAGCAGCAGTTGCAGCTGTGGAAACAATGGCAGGGGGGCTCGCACTCCTGGGGATGCTTTGAGGAGACATTCCCAGCCTCTCTGGGTGGCCAGGGGAAGCCGGGCAGCTTCTCCAGTGGCAGCCACCAGCAGAGCGGATCGACAACCAAGGCACATGAAGGATATGCCTGAGGTGGTACCGGCCGGGGCAGAGCACAGGGATTAGAATACGCGTAGAGTCAGCTGACTCCCAGGGCAGAGGCTGCTTTACTTAGCTTCACACATACCTGGTCCTCAGGGAATGAAAGCTGAGACAAAGGGCTGGAACTCACAGACTGAGTCAGACCTATTTGCAGCCCAACTTCTGATTAGGGGAAAAATAGCCGTGACAGAAACAAATTCTGCAAACTTGTTCTGTTCTATCAGCAACATCAATCAGGGACAGGGCTGGAACTGAGTGAATCGCCCCAGCCCCTATCAAGTACCCAGGTTGTCAGGCCTCACCTCCCTCTGCCAAACAGTGACAGGGAGTGGTGGACTGGCTGAGGAGCCACACATCTTCCCTGTTCCCAGGCAGGCACAAACCTCTGGAGCCTCTTCTCATTGGAGGAAACTGGATCACAGCCCTCTGGGGTTACCACCGACTGGGTGTGACATAGGAGCAAGGTGGGGAAGGAGGCATCAACCTTCCCAGACTAATCTACTTGCTGGGAGGGGGAGGACCTCCTGAGCTCACAGAGCACCGGAGCAAGTTACACTAGAGCTGCCAGCAGACCCCTGCTATCTAGTTGCCAGAGACTTTTTAACTGTTCCATTTGAGACCGGTGCTGGCTGGGACAATTGATTGAGACCTCTTCAACTGGGCCAATCACCCGAGGACTTTTCAAAGTGGTACCTTGGGTGTGTGGTAGTGGGAAGGTTTGATTTTGCTTTACCAATTGTTGCCTGTGGGGGGCATGGTGACTTAAATGCTGGTACTTCTCCACAGGTCAGATTTCAATCCAGAGTAACTGATTCTCGAGGATAAGACAAAGACCAGCTGACAATAAGACAGAGCCACTTAACCCCACCACACCAAGAAAGTCCCCAGTTTTGCAAGCAGTAGCACTGTACAGGTCCTTGGCAAAACTCTAGGGGAAAAGGTACAGACAACAGTCCCAGCTTTCAAGCAAAGGACTGGTCAATGAGTACTCTTAGAACCCCCAGCCCGATTTGTCCTTATCTACTCATCCAGCCAAATGGTGCAAAATAATCATGGGCAGAATCTATGGAAAACCTCTGGCAACATGAACAACCAGAGTAGATCAACCCCCCCAAGGAACAATTTGGCGGACACAAATGACGATCCTATGCATAAATAGATGGCTGAGATGTCAGAAATCGAATTCAGAATTTGGATCACAAACAAGATTAATAAAATAGAGGAAGAGTTGGATTTAGAAATTCAGGGTGCATTTCAAAAATTGTCTCAAGAAGTCAAGGAATTCAAAGACCAAATGACCAAAGATTTTGACACATTGAGACAAGAAGTTGCAGCCCTCAAAGATCTGAGAAACATAGTAGAATCCTTTAGCAACAGAATGGAGCAAGCAGAAGAAAGGATTTCTGACATTGAAGACAAAGCTTTCGAACACTCTGAAAACTACAAAGAGGAAGAGAAATGGAAGGCAAAAATGGATCATTCTCTCAGACAGCTCTAGGATAACTTGAAGAAAAGCAATATTTGCCTTATAAGGATACCTGAAAACTATGAAGTGGCCTCACAAGGCACAGAGTCTCTGCTTTATGAGATTATGAAAGAGAATGTTCTAGACATGCCAAGAGATTCTGAAATTCAGATAGCAGACAGTTTCAGAACCCCAGCATGACTCAACCCAAATAAGACATCCCCTGGGCACATAATAATGAAGTTCAGTAAAGTAAATATGAAGGAGAAAATTTTGAAAGCAACCAGATGCAAGAAATCTATAATCTACAAGGGGAAGAATATTAGAATAACTGCAGATCTCTCTGATCAAACCTTTCAAGCTAGAAGAGAATGATCATCGACTTTCAATCTCCTAAAACAAAATAACTTTCAACCCAGGATCTTGTATCCAGCTAACCTGACTTTCATTTATGATGGAGAAATTAAACACTTTAATGACATCCACATTTTGAAGAAATTTGCTATAACTTAACCAGATCTCCAGGATATTCTCAGACCTATTCCCCATAATGACCAGCCTAATCCTCCATGCAAAAGTAAACTCATCCAGAAACTTTTTATCAAAGTCCAAATCACACAGCAGCAAAAGGATTAAAAATGTCCTCTAGATGTTCTCAAGATTTATCAATATTTTCAATTAATGTGAATGGTTTAAATTGTCCTCTAAGAAGGCATAGGTTGGCTGACTGGATATAAAAACTCATACCAGATATCTTCTGCATACAAGAATCTCATCTTACCTTAAAAGATAAATATAAACTTAAGGTGAAGGGATGGTCATCTATATTCCAAGCAAATGGAAAACAGAAAAAAGCAGGCTTTGCAATCTTATTTGCAGATACAATAGGCTTTAAACCAACTGAAGTAAGGAAGGATAAAGAGTGACATTTCATATTTGTTAAAGGTAATACTCAATACGATGAGATTTCAATTATTAATATTTATGCACCCAACCAGAATGCACCTCAATTTATAAGAAAAACTCTAAGAGACATGAGTACCTTGATTTCCTCTAGCCCCACAGTAGTTGGAGATTTTAATACTCCTTTAGCAGTCTTGGATAGATCCTCCAAAAAGAAGCTAAGTAAAGAAATTTTAGATTTAAACTTAACCATTCAACAACTGGATTTAAAAGACATCTACATAACATTTGATCCTAATAAAATTGAATACACATTCTTCTCATCAGCCCATGGAACATACTCCAAAATTGATCACATCTTAGGTCACAAGCCTAACCTCAGCAAATTTAAAAGAATAGAAATTATTCCTTGCATCTTCTCCGACCATCATAGAATAAAAGTTGCACTCAACAATAACAGGAATTTGCATACTCAAACAAAAACATGGAAGCCAAATAACCTTATGCTGAATGATAGATGAGTCATAGACGAGATTAAGAAGGAATTCACTAAATTTTTGGAACAAAACAACAGTGAAGACATGCATTAGCAAAACCTCTGGGATACTGCAAAGGCAGTCCTAAAGGGAAATTTATAGCACTGCAAGCCTTCCTCAAGAGAATGGAAAGAGAGGAAGCTCGGAAAGAGGAAATTCAGAACAAGAGGAAGTTAACAACTTAATGGGACACCTCAAGCAACTAGAAAAGGAATAACATTCCATCCCCAAACAGCAGGAGAAAAGAAATAACCAAAATTAGGGCAGAATTAAATGAAATTGAAAACAAAAGAATTATACAACAGATCAATAAATCAAAAGTTGTTTCTTTGAAAAGGTCAACAAAATAGATAAATCTTTGGCTAAAAAAGTCAGGAAAAAAAAGTAAAATCCCTAATTTCATCAATCAGAAATGGGTAAAGACAAAATAACAACAGACCCCTCAGAAATTCAAAACATATTTAACAAATATAACAAGAAACTTTACTTTCAGAAATATAAAAATCTGAAGGAAATTGACCAATACCTGGAAGCATGCTACCTTCCTAGACTTAGTCAGAATTAAGTGGAAATGTTGAAGAGGCCGATATCAAGTTCTGAAATAGCATGAACCATACAAAACCTCCCTAAGAAGAAAAGCCTGGAACCAGATGGCTTCACATCAGAATTCTACCAAACTTTAAAGAAGAACTAGTACCTATATTATTCAACCTTTTCCAAAACATAGAAAAAGATGGAATACTACCCAATACATTCTATGAAGCGAATATCACCTTGATCCCTAAACCAGGAAAAGACCCAACAAGATAAGAAAACTACAGACTAATATCACTAATGAATATTGATGCAAAAATATTCAATAAGATCCTACCAAATAGAATCCAGCAACACATCAAATTATATACCACGACCAAGTGGGCTTTATCCTAGGATCTCAAGGCTGGTTCAATATACGTAAATCCATAAATGTAATTCAGCACATAAACAAATTAAAAAACAAAGACCATATGATTCTCTCAATTGATGCAGAAAAAGCTTTTGATAATATC